>PQWD01012240.1:151404-377394 GCA_019425675.1 Leucinodes orbonalis
CAAACTGCCTACCTGGTTTAGTAGTTTGTGCTATGATTAGATCGTTACGTGTCCAGGGGGTGGTTTCGAATCCCACGAGCAATTGAGTGCGATTTATCCCGCAGTAGACTTTTTTTAATCATTGCAGGCTTAATCACTTGATTGTTACAAAATAAAGCTTATAACGTGCTTCGAAAGGCACGCATAGCCGTCTCAGGGTATTAGTAGTCAACACCCACCAATCCGCATTCAGCCCGCGTGATAATGCTGATGGAGGACAACTAACAACTTAAAACACTGGTAGGTACTAGAAATATCACTTAATCTCTGTCTCTCTGAATATTTCTACAATAGCCAAGCCTGTGAATTCAGCTAGATAAGTATCGGCCATCTTCAACTTTCTGTTGTTTTACTAGTTATGTACCAGTTTGTTTATAAAAATAATAAAATTATAGAAACTTGCATTAAGAAGCAAGGAAAATTGGTTTTAAAGAAGGAAGGAAGAGATAATTGATTACATTTGAACATTTCACATAATAAAACAAAGATAAAACAATTTATAAACAAAAACACAAGATAACACCACAGTGTTATGGTGTCCAAAGTAAGTAATCACTCAGCATATCCGCTAATCCTTATCATGGGATACGAAAGGCAATTGAAAATAAGAATTAGAAACACACACACATTAAAAACTTTATTAAATACATTCCTCATAAGCAATATTGACAATCGTTTATTATTAAGTGCTGAGCCTAATCCGTCGTCTTCCAACTAAACGGCAGGTAACTTACAAATTAGAAACTTTGTGTTGAGATATTGTTATATTAAGACCTAGTGCCTTTAAAAAAAACGTATTCCATTTCAAGGGCGGACAACGCATTTTAATGTTCTCAGGTATTGCAAGGGATTTTATACCGGATGGTGGGCAGCAGCGCCATCTTGCGTACTGGTCCACACTGCGGTCACCAACCCGCCTGCCCAGCGTGGTGACTACGGGCATTTACCCCCCATGAGTAGAGAGAGAGGTATTGCAAGACGTGTACATGGGCGGCGGTGTCATTTAACCTTAGATGAACCGTTTGCTCGTTTACCTTATAGCATAAAAAATCAAGATTAATTTCTAATCGTAGGTGAAGTAACTGAAGCTCCAGTGTGTTTTGTTAGGTCACTAGTTTTATTGTATAATTATGAAATAAGACTTTTATTGGAAGAATTATTAAACTATAATGAAATACGACAATATAGATTACTGGTCAAACAAATGGACTAACTTTCGAGAAACTCAATCAACCATAAAAAAACCTTCTCTGGTAAGCTTAAATACCGGACTCTAAACCTGAACTTCTCAGTTAGGTGCCTTTTAGTTAGAGGACAGCAGTAATCTAGTGCAACCAATTCAGGGTCACAAAGCGAGCTGGTTTCCTTCTTGATAAGCTACGTACTGCACTCCAGACCTTCCTCGACCACTCGGATCAGGTTGTATACTAGAAACATGATGTACAGGTCTAAACCTGGAAATAAAAGCATTCATCATCATCACCAGTATAGAAATAAATATTTATCAACTTTCATACAGCGCTATCTAGCCCCAAACTAAGCATTAGCCTGTATTATGGGTACTAAACAACGGATAAATACTTCTTACTTTTTTTGTATAGTTATATAGGTACATATACAACTCATGTGTTGTAATTGGTTGAGATGTCGGCTCTGATACTAAGGGTTCTGGATTCGATCCCCGGGCAGTACAAACACTTGTATGCATGAACATGTCTGTTTGTATTGGTCAGGGTGTTTTCTAAGTATGTTTATACGTTGTTTAGTATCTATATTACAGGCGTATGCTCAGTTTGGGGCTAGATGGCGCTGTGTGAATGTCAGTGCATATATATTTATGTATTTATGTACAAAGAAACGCACAGACCAATGCAAACAGACATAAACATGCATTTTTATCGCATTTTATAATTAGCTGAAGTGCAATAGGCTGGAAACTAATTCGTGGAGATAGTATCCACAGCAGTCCCAAACATCGTAATGTGAAATAGGACTATAATTCACTTATGTGTTTCGGAAATACTTAGGCGAAGCACTTTATTTATAATGCTTATTAGGGGCTGGTAAATGTTTGAAATACAAATTATTCAAAACAACGATATGTTGCATAACAGCAATTGTAACACTTAAATTATGATAACGAGATTTGTAAATAAATTAGTTTCTAACAAATTGTTATCTTACAACGAATTCACTCTTTCACATCTCTGAAAACTAAAAATAAGATAAAAACAAAATAACATTTACTGTCATTACATCATCATTATTATCAGCTCATTACACGTCCCCACCGAGGGGCACGAGCCTACCCGTACAGGGTGCTTAGGCCTTAGTCGTCCACGCGGGACAGTGCGGATTGGCCGACTTCACGCACAATCTTTGAATCTCTTCGCAGGAGTTCGCTGTTTCCTTCACCGTTAGAGCTGCAAATAGTTTCTAAAATTAGCAAAAAACATTGCTGCGTGGCGGAATTAGAACCTGCACCCTCCAGATCAGAAGGCAACTGTACACACCATTAAGCCACTGACGCTCTTATTTTTATTATTATAAAGATCAGCAAGTTGAAGTGGCAGTGGACTGGTGACACATGTCGCAGAACCGATGGCCGTTGGAGCAGACGAGTTCTGGAGTGGAGACCGCGGCATGGTAAGCGTAGCGTAGGATGCCCGAACCGATAGACTGACGACTTGCGAAAGGTCGATATTGGAGGCTGGATAAGGAAAGCGGAGGACCGAGATATCTGACGCAAAATAGGGGAGAACTATGTCTGACAGAGGACTGCTATAGGTTGAAGAGAGATGGAGAAGGGAGTTACCGTCATCTGTTTAAACCATAGATTTCCCAATACAGGAGATGGGGCAAGCCGCCTTTTTAAGTGCGACAAATGTAAGCTCAACGAGCATACACTGGCTGCCAGTTTACGCTCTGTGAGACGAGTCAAGACGCACGAATATTAGAAGAAATTACCTTTGTCCCAAAATGCCATCCTGTGCAATTGTAACATGCCATCATCGCAATGAATCAGTAAATTTACCAAGAAATATAATAACTTTTCACAGGTAAGAACCAAAAAGAAATTGCGACACTGGGACTGCCTATAAACTTGGCGGCTTGTCCAGTCTAATTGTATATTCGGATGTCTGTGGTTTAAACTGTATTAGGTACTTTAATGATACGTCAGCATTTTTATACCAGATTGGTCAACAATTCAGTCTAATCGTAAAATAAACTTTGGTATACATAGACATTATAGTGTAATTGCGCAATTTGAGCTATAATGTGTAAGGTTTGTACTACCTAAGTGTCGTATTCCGTGGAATGGCAAATTATTTGCGCCAGCAAACGCTCAGAACGGAACAAACAGGTTACCTTTTTCGATTTACCTAGTTAAAATATTATTTTTAAACTTTGTCGGCTGTTTAGCTTCTTTTATTATAGAAAGGATGTTAGTTTTTGCATGGATGACCCCTTTTGTAAATTTTGTTATGGTCGCGTCGTCGACATTACACTAAGTGTTCCGGGTTCGATCCCCGGACTGTACAAACATTTGTGTGTATGAACATGTGTGTTTGTATTGGTCTGGGTATTTCTATGTTTATTATGTATGTATTTACAAAAAAGGTAACATATTATGTGTATATGTATGTTTATCCGTTGTTTAGTAACCATACTACAAGCTTCACGCTTAACTTGGGGGCTAGATGGCGCTGTCAAAGTCAAAGTCAAAAGTCAAAAACATTTATTTCAAATTAGGCTTACAAAAAGCACTTATGAACGTCAAAAAATATAATAAAAAACGATTAAAATACTGTGATGCTGTGTGAATGTCAGTAGATATTTATTATTATTTACCTAATTTTCCTATCTATAATATTGTTTTGAAATTTCTAGATTGCTTTAACCTGATGATTCTAGAAAATGTGTTTATTTGCAACTCTTAGTTCGCACTTGGTGTCGCCATAAAACAACGACGAAGCACTTGCCCTTCTTTTCAAGGATCGCAATGCATTCTCGAAAGAAGCATAATCGTGCTTCTTGCAAATATAAAAGGCTTTGTACTCTTATTTTTAATATTCGCAGATTCTTCTCGAGAACCCAGCAGCGAGTTTCACACACCGTACGATTTTCCGGTATAATGGTTTGATAAAAAATGGTTAAGTAACTGAAGTGGTTTGGCTTAGGTCATAGGCAAATCAACTGTACAAATTTCATAAGTAACATTTGATACTCGAAACAATTTGCTATTATTTTTTATCAGGGAATGAATATGACTATAACTATAAAATAATGATACGGTACGTCTAAATTGTATTTTTAAGGCCCTAAATAGGTTCATGTATGGTCGTTTTAAACTTCATCATCATTAGCTCATTAAACGTCCCCACTGAGGGACACGAGCGAGTGATTAGGTCTTAGTCGTTCACACACAACCTTCGAATCTCTTCGCAGGCGTGCATGAAGGTTTCCTTACGATGTTTTCCTTCACCGTAAGAGCGTCGGATAACGTACATATAATTTAGAAAATTCGAAAACACATTGGTTCGTGGCGGGATTTGAACCTCAGCCCTCCCGGTAAGAGGGCAACAGTCCACACCATTGAGCCACCGACGCTCTCTCGTTTTAAAACTTGGTTATATTTTAATCTCACCAAAAACATTTCATGTAAAATATTGCCATGACTACCACAGGTTTGCCCTATGGAAAAGATAACAGATACCTTTGAATCTCTTCGCAGGCGTGGGCAAGATTCCTCGTGATGTTTTCCTTCACCGTAAGAGCGTCGGATAAACGTATATTTAATTTCGAAAATTGGAACACACATTCATACGTGGCCGGAACTTTCAGATCGAAAGGCAACAGTTCATACCAATGAGTCACCAACGCTCGATATTTGCTGGTATTTAATATTAATTGAAATACTTACATAATAAAAAGAAATATATCGTGTTAGCTACGTATGCTCTGTAGTCAAAATACACGATATCCGTGCCCACCGATATCAAAATAAACGCCATGCCGACATAGAAGAATATAAGCAGTAGCGGTCGACTTTTCTGAAAAATACAAAATGCAAAATTAGCATCATGAATCCCACTATAATTGACGCCATGGGCAATTATTGGGCAAAGAGTGAGCTATGCTCGGGTTTCCCTCAGGTACATTATCAGAAATTATGTTATTCATAATAGAACTAAATCTACCGACAAAGCTCGGCGGATCGGCAAGCTTAGGTGACAGTGGGTTTGTCACGCATGTCGCAGAATCGATGGCCGTTGGAGCAGACGAGTTCTGGAGTGGTGACCGCGTCATGGCAAGCGTAGCGTAGGACGCCCTCCGGCCCGATGGACCGACGACTTGCTAAAGGTCGCTAGTAGAGTCAAGACGCAGTATGAAGGAGAATTAGGCCCGTAATTGTTCAGAAAGTTCTAGAACGATACTCACAGTTGATCTTCACTTGAATTAGAGTTAGAAAGGGATATCGCTCTATACGATAAGTAGCGCCATGCTATACAAAAATTGAGTTGAGTCTCGTTCTAGAATACGGGCCTAAGTCTTATCCGTTATTCGACGAGATTTCTAACCTGCCACATTGGCTTAGGCCCCAAAATATTCTCATTACATTCCCCTGTCCATAATAGCTTATGAAGAAGATTTGTACCTACCCTGTGAGCACCGACGATCAACAATGTGATCATCACGATATCAATTAATAAGAAGGTCACTGTCAATGTGAGCTCGATCATATATTGATCCACACAGCCTTGCCGGCTGTAGTCTGCTGCACCAGGTCGAAAGTCATCGGCGGTAGCGACAGTAGAGTTAGTACCTGAAAATTGTTTATACAAAATGTTAACTTCACTTCTTGAGCCATTAAGTCCAAAGATCATCAGTCTATATCGTCCCATTGCAGAGCACAGGCCTTCCCCAAAGCATATCTTTGGGAAGATTGAGACCACATCCCATCACGCAAGCCCAATGCTGATTGGTGGGTGTAAACGACTACTAGCAAATGATAGTAGCCGTGACGGACGGCTTAACATGCCCTATGAAGCACTTAATCATCTTTCTTTTCAACAGTCATCGCCTGCGAAGAGATTGTGCGTGAAGTCGGCAAATCCGCATCGGGCCCGCGTGGACGACTAAAGCCTATACATCCATATAAATAATAATAATAAATAAATATAAATATCCACTGACATTCACACAGCGCCATCTAGTCCCAAGTTAAGCGTGAAGCCTGTATTATAGGTACTAAACAACGGATAAATATACTTAAATACTTTTTTTTTGTAAATACATACATATTATTAGAAACACCCATTACAAACAGACATGTTCATGCACACAAATGTTTGTACTGCCCGGGGATCGAACCCGGAACCCTTGGTGTTGCAGTCGACGTCTCAACCGCAACACAAAATTGGTCGTCATATGAGTAGGGTCGTGCCCCTTGGTGAGTATGTTTAATGAGCTGATGATGACGAGCGATGCTGCAACCTGGTCAATGTTCAGCAACTCAGGATGTCCATTCATTTAACGTTTTCGCTACCTAATCAACGGACAGGTTAATTATGAAGATACGTTTCTTGTTATTAATTACGCCTCGATTCATTTTACATTGCCTGTATCATTACATTTGTATGACCCCTCAATAATATATCAAAAACCTGTTTTGATCCTAGAACGGCTGGTTGCACCAGAGGCGAGCCTTTTCATTTTTCATAAACAAAGTTTATTTTAGCTACTTTAATAGTGGTACAGTAATATTAAATAAGTAATTTATAGATTTATTTGAATAAATATAGTTCGAGTTTAAGTCTTGAGGTCCGTTTGTAAAAATACGCAGGCGGTAACAGTTCGTACGCCAAACTCGACTTTTGTAGATACACCTTATTTAATACTTATTTTTGTTTGGTTACAAATAAAATAAATGAATACTTAAGCATTAGAAAATTATGTATAGGTACAATAATATTTATCTAGATACTAACGAACAAAGTTTACTTTTTTTGCGTTATTAATTAAAGCTCCCATAACTTACCATATTTATGTAGGCAAACAGAATGACACCTTTCCTTATGGGCACACAAAAACAGCACTTCCTAACAATTGGACACTTTGTTCTACATAACTTCATGTTTCGTATCTATTAAAAATATCACTAAGATACTAATCTTGCTTAAACTCAGTTTCACGGCTTTAGAGATTGTTATTTCTCGTCTCATATCAGACTGAGGTCTACAAGCGAGACTTGAAGTGAACGACGCCAAAGCAAAATGGTTCCAATGTCCAAACAGTTAAAGTGGTCGCCTTCATGGTATGAATGACAATCAGGATTAAACATCCTTTGGAGACACTTCTAAATAAGATATTTCCTGTTAACACAAGACTTCTAACTTTATATTTAGGTTCCTCATCTATTGTTAGATATATACATTGACATTTTAACACGTGCAAAACAGCTTAAAAAAAATTTTAAGATCGAAAATAAAACACTAATTTCGTTCTTTTTATCTATCTAATAATATGGTTGTTATCTTCGCTGGAAGATACGTACCCCACGACAGTCTGCACACAACACATCCGCCTATAGTCGATGACTGATTGCGATTCAACAAAGAAAAAAAAAAGATTTCGTGGCCTGGGCCCGCGTGGACGACTAAGGCCTAATCACCCTATACGGGTAGGCTCGTGCCCCTCGGTGGGGACGTTTAATGAGCTGATGATGATTAATTCTGTGGGGTTAATTTCAAAACGAAAACATCCAGAGGAAACCTACGCCCGCTTGCAAAAAGATTCGGAGGTTGTGCGTGAAGTCGGCCATTTCCCACGGGGCCCGCGTGGACTACTAAGGTACACTCTATACGGGTCGTACCCCTTGGTGGGGAAGTTGATGGGTGGTGGTACTACTTACGATTAAGTTAACCGTGTGCTCCTTTGCCTACCTATGAAATAAAAAGATTTTTGCAAAAAAAATTCATATTGTAATAATGAAACATTTTATTCAGCAATCAACATGTTTTTTGAGTATTATATATCATAAATGTATGTAGCTAAGACCGCTTTTGCCACGTAGAACATTATGCAACAGGCTCCTCAACTAGAATGGTCGTGCCCACAGAACTGGAGGCTTCAGCTGCGTTGTTCACGAACCTGAAGTTTGAACCGGTGGTGAGCTTCTTCAGCTCACTCCTCACTAGCAGAGTGATGTAGCCTTGTAACACTGAAATAAAAAAAATATGCTCTGAACTGTTTTAGGACTTCTAAAGCTCGGTAGTTAGCGGCTAGTATGTTAAGTTGAGGATCGTACGTGTCAAGAATGGCTGATAGCCATCTGTCCTCAGGCTATGAGCCATCTGCGCTCGCCAATTGCATGCGAAACTGTGAAGGCCATCTGCGGCCAACAACAGTAGTCAGTTCGAAAAAAAACCTGTCAAGCAACTACAATTGTCGGTCGGATTGGTGGCCTAAAAACACGATCTTGTGTGCCTCCGTGCTTGTTGGGCTCTTTAATGGTCCACGTTATGGGTATAACAATAAACTGACTGGGTGCACAATCTCACTCCAAACGTGTCCGCGGCAATAGTCTGCCCATCGCGTCAGTTGGGCAGAATTGGCATTCATAATCACGTCGCTCGCTACATGTCATAATGACATAGTAATGTACTTGTGCTGCTCGTGCTTTAGCTGTTGTTCCTACTCTTTCTAAGATGCATTAAAGTCAAAATTAAAATGAATAGTTTTACATTCTATATATTATAATAACTATCTTCAACCTATCGTCAGAATATCGGCGCTATTGCGACGCTTTGTTTATAGCGTCGCAATGGCTTAAGCTGAGACGGAACCCTTTGACCTTTTTATTTGTGTGTTTATAGTTTTATTTAAAAAAAATAAGTTTTTTCTTGACTGTGTATTTTTTATTGTAAAGGTCAATAAATAGTTTTTCTTTCTTTCTATCGCAGTCCACTGCTGGACATAGGTCTCCCCCATTTTGCGCCAGATACCCCGGTCCTCCGCTTTGCTCATCCAGCTTCCACCAGCGAATTTTCGCAAGTCGTCGATAGCCCGGGGATTCTTCGCACCCCCCGCCCCACCGTGACCGCGACCGCTGCTGTGGTCGGGAATAGTGGGGCTGTCGGGAACTGGGGACCGATTCTGTTTGGCGCTGCTCATGGGGGGTGCCGGTAGTCACCACGCTGGGTAGGCGGGTTGGTGACCGCAGTATGAACCAGTACGCAGGATGGCGCTGCTGCCCACCATCCGGTATAAGATCCCCTTAGTCGGCTCCTACGACACCCTCGGGAGGAGGAGTGGGGACACATGTATTCTATTCCGCCGTCCCCACACGGCAAAATAAATGATTTAAACATATGTGTCATAATGTCAATATGTGTCGGACATTTTTGGTTGACGTTTCGTCGTAATTGTGCATCTTGTTAATTGTTGATCTACATAAGCCCCAAGGCCATGATGAATGAGAAAGCTATGTGCCCTGCACTGGATGTTTTTTCATAAACTACTTGATTAAATAAGTAGGTATTGATATAATAACTTATATATTTCCCTGCTACAATATACGATGTAGTAAATAAATACAAATAAAACATTACCACAAAGGATATTTCTGCTTCCGTTAGATAAATAACATTAGATTAGGTACGCCAGAACAAATGAATGACGGATAAAGATAGCAAAACAAATCAAGTTGCAATCCATTCGCCATATTTGTCATGAAAAAGTAAAAACCAATTGACGGGTCATCACACAAATGTCAAAATAGAAATGAATATGGCTGGGTTCTACAACGGACGTGGGAAACGGAAAATGAAAGATAAACAGGCTCATTATCATCAGCTCATGAACGTCCCCACAGAGGGGCACAAGCCTAAAGGGTGACCTCGTTAATTGTGGTGATTAGGCTTTATCGTCCACGCAGGCCGAGTGCGGACGCGGCCCAAACAACAATCTTTGAATCTCTTCGTAGGCATGCGCAGGTTTCCTCACGATATTTTCCTTCACCTTCATATAATTTCGAAAGCACGTGTTACGTGGCGGGGTTCGTACCTGCACCCTCCGCAACGGAACGCAACTGTCCACACCAATGATCCACCGACGACATATTGTATTGTAATGTATAGACAATATTGCTACTAGCAAAAATAAATAAATAAATATCCACTGACATTCACACAGCGCCATCTGGCCCCAAGTTAAGCGTGAAGCCTGTATTATCGCACACCATTACGTCGACGTCTCAACCGCAACACCAAATAGGTAGTTAGTATAATATTTTTTCCTGAGCGAAGGTAATTTTGCGAGCGACATTCGTTTTTATTCGATAGTGACATGTTAGCACACTTTTATCCTGAAGAAAATACTTACATAAAATAGGGATACACGTTGAGATAATTTCAAACATGATATACAGCACGAAGCGTAACGAATACCGATAGAAGTCGTAAAAGTTCCAAATGACGAATGCAATGAAGCTCACGAAGTAAACGCAAAGGAATGCAACACTGTAGTAGTAGTACGCCTGGTACAGCTGATGGTGTTTCTGAAACAAACGGTTGATTAGAATACATATTTACTCGACAGAGTTGCGAGTTAGAAAGAAAAGAATACCAAGCTGTGAATGCTAATTACTTAGATAGATATATAGATAAATCATTTATTTGTACTTTGAAACACACAAAATTTGATTGCAATATCAAAATAACACAATTAATTACAATAACATACAAAACAAAATACAAAAACATAAATAGAAGGCATGCAAATGGATCCAAAAAAAAATATTAAAAAATCAATGATAAAAAGATACTAAACAAAAATATACGACGATAATGCGTGTCGCAGCAGTACAAAAGGCTATACCTCAGTAAAATTGTTTACTGAAGCAAGCCGCTGATTTTCAGTTACAGCCTCAGTCGTACTTATCCTACCAATACTGTAAACCCTAAAGTAACAAGGGTAAGTTCCAGTAATAAACAAATTAATATATATATAAATACATATCTGGCGTTGACACAACGCTATCTAGCCCCAAATTAAGCGTGAAACTTGTATTATGGGTACTAAACAACGGATAGTTACTCATAATAGCAATTATAATGTTTTAATCAAATGTTTCCTGAAGTCGCCAATAATGCAAAAATGGTTAGGACTAAACAGCTGTCACGTTATCAGCTCATTTAAATTTACATCAAGGTCAATAACTGTCTGGAATTTAGCAGGAATTTTATTACAAGTACGATAAGAGAATACTCCAAATGCATAATATTTGATGCATAGATTTGAATTTGATTTATTTTTCATTGTGTTACTTGCTTCATTCAAAATTGCTTTTTGCGTTAAGTTTTCCGTCACCGGCCCGTAATGTCCCACTGCTGGGCATAGAGATCTTCCACAGCATGGCCATGGAGAGATTGGGTGAAAAGCCCAATCTCCTTTAATCTTTAACCTAGATAACCCATGTGGTGTAATGGTCGAGACATCGGCTGCTACACTATGGGTTCCGGGCTCGATCCCCGGGCAGTACAATAATTTGTGTGCATGGACACGTCTGTTTGTTTTGGTCTGGATGTTTTCTATGTATAATATGTGTGTATTGTTACGAATTTACGTAATTAAAATATCATTAAATATGGCGGCTAATATGTGACGTTAGTCCACCATAGAGTATGACATGCGAATCGTCAAATAGCAAAGAATCTAGCATATTCTAGATATTTCGCGAACTATGTAGAATAACGTCGACGCTTCGAGCTTAGCGGGCGGACAGGTATATAAGGCGGACCGATGGGTGCGTCGGGAGTCTTGTGTTTTACTCAAGAGCGAACGAAGAGCGAAGTACCTGCGACTACAAGGAAGAAGCGAGTGATAAAGCGATATCTAAGGGATCGTCGAGTGTGAGATAACAATGTGAAGAGTTAACGAGTAATTATAACGTGTGTGTGCGGACATTATACGGACTCATTAAGTGTTGTGTTATAGGTAGTGTGCAGTGTTAATTACGGATTATAGTGCCTGCGTTAATTGACTAATCAGTGAGAGTGTAAGTGTAATTAGTGTTGTGTGTAATTTATAGTGGATAATTAATAAAGTGTGTTAACGTGTTATTTTTCGTGTTTGGTAATAATTTATCCTGAACCTCCAGCTCGTAACAGTATTTACAAAAAAAATATATGTTTATCCGTTATTTAGTACCCATACCATAGTGTAAATGTCAGTGGATATTTTTTTATTATATTTACCGAACCCGACGCCCAATGCGTATTGGGAGTGTGAACGACAACCGTACTATTATTATAAGAATAGTTTTCCCGCGTTAAGTCCTCGAGCGGAGGACTCTCAAGTGGATTGCCAACCTTTAAAGAGGTAAATGGATATTCAGGAACAATGGAAGACGGTTATAGACATCCGGCAACTTTGTTAGGCGAAGCAGAACGCTCGGGTTATCTGTAAGATCCTGGGCCACTCCAGTCGAGTCAGCCCATCCATGCGGAAGGATGACTCTCCCACACTTTTCAGATGATGATAAGTGATACCGCTATAAACGGATTTATCAACTCCAACGGAGCAACGAGAAAGAGACGAGAGTTGCCAACCTTTAAAATAGGTGATGCTACGCCTACAAGAAATAAAGGAATAGGGGGAAAAGGTTTTCGACATCCGGCAGTTTTAATCGACAAAACAGAACCATTGCGTTATTTCAAGACGGTTTTCTAGAAGACCACGGTATTACTCCGGTGGTATCATGCGTGCAATAGTAAGGCTATCCCACGCTTAAACTATTACTATGTTTAAACTATAACTATTACTATGTTTACTAGAATTTAACTTACCATATGTCCAGCTATAATGAATTCCAAGCTAAATATGATGTCGATAAATACCCACACTATAAAACAGGATCAACATGACCGGTGGGGAATATTCACGCGCGATGAAGTGGTTCAATTCACTGACCAGCAAGTAGGCCACGATGACCAGACCGAGCTGAAAAAGCAATATGTATTTTAAAATATCATCATCATCAGCTCATTAAACGTGTCCACCGACGGGCACGAGCGTACCTGTAAAGGGTGTATAGGCCGTACTCGTCTACGCGAGCCCAGTGCGGTTTGGAGGACTTCACGCACAACCTTTGAATCACTTCGCAGGCGTGCGCAGGTTTCCTCGCGATGTTTTCCTTCACCGTAAGAGCGTCGGATAACGAATATATATTTTTCCAAAATTCGAAAACACATTGGTACGTGGCGGGATTTGAACCTCAGCCCGCCCGGTAGGAGGGCGACAGCTCACGCCATTGAGCCACCGACGCTCATATATTTTAAAATATAAATAGTACTTATGAAAAGTGAACCTACACCTCTCGGGTCTAAGTCATCCCCATTATTGCCAAAAGAACAATGCAAACTAAACCAGACTTAAGTTTTATAGTATTAAAGTGCACTTGGCACTGCACTTTGTAGTGCACCAGTTATCCGACTTCCTTAAGTGGTTAACATACCACGTTGATCTACCATCGCTGAGCCTTATTAACAGCGTATAACTTTGCATTCAGTTGAATGTAAAAGCTTCTGATCTGTTTATCGAATTGGGCCAGTTCAGGCTGGTCCAGTATCCTTGCGGGGCCTGGCTAACAGGTCTACCCACTGACAGGAATGTGGTCGCAACTCTCGACTTCGCGCGTCCCTGTCAATGTGGTTAAGGAGAGCGCTGGGTTTAGTGGATATGAAGCCCTGCCCTACAGGGTCCGAGTCCCACACACCCCCACTGCAAAATTGCAGTGGGAAGTCAATAAAAAAATCCCAGTGAAAAAAAGCTGGTCCAGTAGACTAAGGCTTCAATGATGAACATAACGGTGGATTATGCATTTTCATATAAATGCCTCGCTTAGGTCTAAATGCTTTTGGGGACGCAAAACCCCTCCCTTTTTGGAGAAAATTCTACCAAACAGTTGATAGGTAGCCAGCCTTGTTTATTTTGTGGCATAAATAAATAAAAGTTCTCACAATATATAGTTTTGTGCTTTTAGAATAGCTGCGTTTCGGGCTGAAGGGTGAGACACGCAGTCTCATTTCTGGATACTGGGGTTTTAAGATTTCCATGTAACAAGGTAACAACTACTCTGAAATCGCATTTTAGGATCATTATAGATAGTAACAAGTTATCCAAAGATTATCATTATATTTCCACTAATAACATACTCCCCTAATAACTTCCACTTCTATCGTTTACATTTATCTGCTTGCACAACGTTTTTTTAGATTCTATGGTTTTTTAAAGCCACCCGATGCTAAAGTACATGGACTGCATATTGCCATATACTGGGGAACGTAGGCCTCCGTTCACACGTATACGCAGACTGATTCCTAGCAGTCGGCACGTTTACTAGAATATCGGTACAATGAGCCTACGTTTTTTGCTAAACCTAAGTCCTAAGTTAGTCGTTCAAAATAAATAAAAATAAGTACCGTTTTAACATAACCAAAAGTCAGCAATCCCTGGCGCAGGGGCAAACAAAAGCAGCATCTTGTAAACACTGGGACCTCGGTTCTTGGCAGCGATGGCTTCCAATCTGGTAACTGGATATTCCGAATAACACTCGCCATTATGACACTGTTTAAAGCTATGTAATGACCGTCCGCTTGTGTGATTGTTAAGCGTATGCCACAATAATATTGTCAGTTTCCCGCTACGACATTCGCGATAATATTCGCATATAATATGTAACATTGGGATATTCCGCACACTCATTTGTAGTGTTATAGTTATGATAATTATATGTAAAAACATGTTCAATTTACGGAGCAGTAAGTAGTGCAAGGTTCAAAAAGCTGATTGGTGGGAAGACACTTGAGTTTTGGACAGCAAAAAGAAGCATATAGCGTCATATTGTTATTCTAATTGAGTACTGCTGTTGGCAACTGCCTCCATGGCTGGATACATCCGTCGTGTTTTGGTCAGATCCGAGTTTACATCACTGGTTGATACAACGGCTGTGGGTGCGACCCCTCAGTGAATACGATTAGTGTTCGCTTTATTTGGATTTTGCCAGTTTTATTAGGACACTGTATGCTGAATAACTTGAACAATATGGTGGCTATTACGTAGTTCAGAGGGCATATTAAGTCTTCGTTCTCGGCTGCCAATATAGCGACCGTGACATAAAACAACAACAAAGATTGTATAGTGGTTTTGAAACTCTGCCACCAAGCGCGGTCTTATTGTTCATAAATGTCACTACCTCCGCAGATGCCTTTTAGAAGTTCACCGGGTAATTTGCAATTGATATCCGATAGATATTGACTGCTTGACTCGACTGGGATCGATCCGCTTGGAAACCTTTTTTGAGGCCTTTATTCAGCAGTTGCCATGATAGAGTAGGATGTTGTAATGATGATATTTATATGTATAAATAAAATTGGAGTGTCTGTTTGTAATTTTGAAATAACAGTTTTCTACTACATGCATATTCATATCAAGGGCCTGTTATTATAGTACTTAAAAATATCAGGGGGTCATGGCCCCATGACCCTCCCCTGGATCCGCCGTTGATTCATAGGCACGGAGCATTCACAAATTTTTGTTTGTCTGTTTGAAAGGGTGGACCGATTTCGACAAGACTTTTTTACAGGTAGCACGTGCACGAGCAGTTGGCTGACACCCTGAATAAACAATCATCATCATCATCAGCTCATTAAACGTCCCACGTTAGTCACGTGGGGGGCACGAGCCTACCGGTAAAGAGGTATAGGCCTTAGTCGTCCACGCAGTCTCTGTGCGGGTTGGCCGACTTCACGCACAACCTTTGAATCTCTTCGCAGACGTGCGCAGGTTTCCTCACGTTGTTTTCCTTCACTGTAAGAGCGTCGGATAATGTACATATAATTTTGAAAATTCGAAAACACATTGGTTTCGGGTGGGATTTGAACCTGCGCCCTCCCGATCGGAAGCCAACATTCCACACCATTGAGCCACTGAAGCTCTTAAACAATAGGCTACATTTAATGCGGGAGAAAATCCTATCCTGTAAAACACCGCGGGGCAAAGGTAGTTTATACTTTTATTAATAATAACAGCCTACTTGCGAACTAGGTCGCTGGTGGAGGCTGGATCAGGAAAGCCAAGGTATATGTCCAGCAGTGGACTGCAAAAGGTTGAAGAGAGGAACGAGATAGAACAGTCATGAGCAAGAACTAGAAGCAGCAAAGAAAGAGAAAGGAAATAATCACGTTTTCGCTTCATTCGAATGATAGTGATGCCCTCGAAACAGAATGGAATGCATTATCTCTTTAATATTGTATTACATTACACTAATGTTGTTACGTTCTAAAAATTAAGTCATGAAGCTATACAGATTTAAATGATTATATATTTTGTGAGCGTTGGTGGCTTAATGGTGTGGACTATTGCTATCCGATCTGAAGTGGTGCAGGGTCAAATCCCGCCACGTACGTGTGTTTTCGAATTTTCCAAATTATATGTATGTTATCCAATGCTCTTACGGTCAAGCAAATCATCGTGAGGAAACCTGTGCATGCCTGCGAAGAGATTCATAGGTTGTGAGTGAAGACGGCCAATCCGCACTGGAACCGCGTGGACGACTAAAGCCAATACAGCCTTTACGGGTAGACTTGTGCCCCTCGGTGGGGACCTTTAATGAGCTTATGATGATATTATTAAGTACGTTTTTCGGACGCTCTTACGGTGAAGGAAAATATCGTGAGAAAACCTGCGCACAAAAAGCCAGTAACGCACTCTTGCTAAGTTTCGGGTGTAAATGGAGCGCGATATAATATATCTGTAATAAATTAATAATGTCTGTAGTAGTAGAATTTCCACTAATAATACGTGTCTATCCAAGTAACAAAAAAATGGTGGCTACTTTCCTGCGTTCGCCCATTTTAATCCCGGTACCTACCCTAGATCCCATCGGATGATGATGACCGTAGATCAAAATCAAACTTCTTTCAAAAGAACTGATTTGTTTCTGACCATCCTTTCAGGAATAATGTCGAAGTTGTTAGACAAACAACATCAATTGATTTCTCAAAAGTGTAAATATAAAAAATATCAGCGCTACCATTAAAAAAATACAGTTTCTAGTTGTATGTATGGACATCTGAAACATGGTATCATGTGGTGAAGCAGGTAAAAGAATACTCTTCTTATATATCAAAAGTACTAACGTACTTTTAACGTACTAACGTAAAATAAAAATGTAACAGCAATAAAATGTGTTCCACAATCATCAAATTTGCTCACACTTACAATGATAACAATAACAATCAAGGTTAGTTTGAATAATTTTACATTCATTATTATACCATTTGAACCATGGTTTCTAAAATGTAGCATATAAGGCTTGTTGGTGTATTTTAAAAAAACATGTGAAGCCTTTAAATCTAATCAAAAATAATGATGATGATGACTTTAGATATTCAAATTACGTGTTAAATGATTAAACGTTCAAAGGACATCTAGGTTTCATAGGTTTTACTCAACAATTTCCACTCCCACATTGGAAAATAGTGGTGGATTAAAAAATTATAGCCATTATTATTTTAGAGAAGGCCTGTGTCCTACCCTGCGACATTTTGGATGACGCGGTCTCCACTCCAGAACTCGTCTGCTGCAACGGCCATAGGTTCTGCGACATACGTGACCAGCCCATTACCACTTCAATTTACTGATCCGCATTAAAACTCAAATGTATTATCACTTACCATAGATTTAAAATTAGCGCGCTAAGCTTATGGTTTTACATTAATTTTTATGAACTGTAGAAATAAAAGACATTATGATTATGTAAAATATTTACTTAATTATCGAAATACCTTAATCAATATATCACAAACATTTTCAAAGAAAACATTCCCATATTTTTGGTTTGACAAGGATTGAGTATTATCATATTACATTTCCGTAATGAAAAGAACATAATATTTACAACATGTTTCTATTTAAAATCTAAGAATTTATGACATAATAATGCTTTGGCACAACAAATCAAGTATAAAAAAATTACAGTCTTAAGTCAACAGTGGATGTAATACTCATAGATTGTAGAAATCTATGATATTACCTTAGCTTTAGGCCTGAATTCACAGGAAATGTCCTTTGTCATGTTGCTATGCGTATGGTTACCACTAATCTGGTTTGTTTAATTGGTAAAAATTCCTCATTATTAGCAACATAACATAACACATTTCCTTTGGAAATGCAGCTTTAGTAAACGACTTATCACATAAATTTCATTTTAATTAATATTCAACAATCATATAAAATTCATTATTAATTCGGCTTTAAATATTATTTTTACATAATTATCTCAAACATTCAAACTTAAGTTAAAGTAGTCAATACTGGGAATAAGCTGTTGTTGTTCGTTAGGCTTCTGACAAATGACATACGAGTAGAATCAGTTCGATTATTACTTCTAGGCCTTGAAGAACTTAATTTATCGGATTTGTCTGAATTTATATAATTTGGCAAAAACTGCAGCGAGCTAAACGCGGACACATGAATTGTAATAAGGGCCGGCAACTCATCCCTGTGACCTCAGCTGCTGCAAATGTCCATGGCCAGCAGTGACACTTTCCATCAGGTGAACCGCTTGCTCGTTTGCCTCCCTATGTTATACACAAAATAAATAGATTCAGCGATAATAATGTATCATCGAGGCGGTACTACTTAAGTAGTGACTGAAGTAATTTATAGTACCTATTTTTCCATTGCTTTGGTTTACCACGGATAAAATTGTATTATTCTCATTGAAATTTTAACTATAAAAGACATAAATGTCATTTAAATTTTTCATAGCGACATCTAAAGTCTTATGTTTAATATCCAAACCAAAAATTTGCGTAACATATTTATCTACTCACTCAGTTTCATTTATACCTTTAATAACAGTGTCAATGTTTAAAAATGTATCACTGGAGATATCTTAAGTCTTATAGTTAATTTCCGAAAAAAATTTGCATAATATTTATTTGCTCACTTAAATATTGTAAATGTTACAAAAATTATCACTGGAGATCTTAACTCTGCTCTACCTCTAAAGAGATCTATACGTTCATGATACTAGCATCATTTGGTACAGTGCTTGGATTGTATACACCATTCGTTTCAACCTTAATCTGTCCATTGATGAACTGTTGTAACGGATTCTCGTATATATGAGGGCCGTCCTCCACCAGCTTCTTCAATAGACTGGATACCAAAATGATGAGGTACAGCTGTAATGCTGGAACGGAAAATATATAACTTCTAAATATTAGAATCCATTTTTACATTTAATAAATAATCAAGTTTTCTAACAAATTATTATAATATCGAAAACTGCAAATATTTTTAAAATGTTTTACAATGTTTATCTATAAAAAGACGACACGGGGGTAAAAGTCGTAAGATAATTAATCAAAATGCACATTAGGTCATGTTATCACCACAATACTAAAAAACAGTCAAGTTGTAATGTTGCATTAAACTGTTTTGACACTAACGCCCCTTTCGGATTAATTCGTATAACTTTCACAGAGTATTGCAGTTATTTGTTTAAATTTTCATCATAACAACTTTAACCTTTAGTTCATTCAATTTATTTAGGAAACTGGTCACACGGGTAGCCGCCATCTTTAAAAATAAATTTACTATAATTATATTTCAGCTTTTTTGTATCAGAAAAGGCGAAGTAATATTATTGTTATACTTAAGAAATTGCGGTAAGCCCCCATACCGGAATCAAACAGAAAATGAACAACTTTAATAATATGAGACAATCAACTTCGACATGCAATACTTGGAAACGTTGGAAACTTTTTTGGCCAACTGTGTTGTTTATTTGTTTTTAGTCATATGTGCAATTAATGCTGTATTTTTCTCTAATTAAATAAATAAAAATAAAACTTGTAAATGTTAACCATTGACTTTAACAATTGCCTTAAAATCTTTATTTAATGTACGTCCAAATAACTATGAATGTAAAATGTCAAAGTCTTGTAAGCATGTTAGATATATTTCATATATAGTTGACACTCCTTTGTAATGTAAAAAGTTTGAGCAGGAATATATATGTATTGTATGGAATCAATAGCCAAAGGAGCTCCTGCATACACTCATCAATCTAAATAAATAAAATCAATAATTTTTTTGAGATCCACGTCGACCACACCTGCTTGATACACCACAAATGATCGTTTTCAAAGCAAAAATAGAATCAGCTAGAGCTACTTATTGGAGGAGAATATTGTGAACTTATTGAAATCATGGCTGTGTAAAAGCTGTTTTTAAAGAGAGATGATCTTAACCAGTATTGAACGTCACTCGAATGCCCCTATTCTATTTTGTGTAATAGGATTTTTTATTAACCCATTGAACGCCACACAATAGAAAATCTATTGTGTCTGGCGCCTTAAGGCGTCATTGGCGGTCAAAGGGTTAGAGTTTCAAAAATGAAAAATGGTAATCAGGCCCTTTTTCCCATGGGAGTGCACCAAGGTTCAATATTAGGTCCTCTTCTGTTTCTTTCATTTACATATTTATAAGCAACCTTAATATATTAAACCCGTAAAAATATTTAATTATCAAGGAATGTATTGGTTTACTACAAATCATCTTTAACTTAATACAAATTAAATTGCAATGTAACTATCAAATTTACTAGATCCAATAAAGGCAACTTGATAATACTATATTCCCGAATAGAAAATTAATAAAAATTGAGTAGTAAGATTCCACCCGAACAAACATACCTACATGTAAGTTAAATAAAAGCTTGTAAAAATTGGATGTAGTTCATCCTCCTTTGTTTTAGGTATAACTTTTGATTCAAACGTTCAGTATGGACGTGGTATCATATTGAAGCCTACCAGTCAAGACTTAGCTCAGCGACTAAAGCTGTATAATTCAAATTTTATTATACAAGTAATCAAACTTACTTAAGCCAGTGAATCCGAAGATAAAAATTTCCATAATCATAGATGAGATCCTTATCGTCGTTAACTCTATCAGCCCCATCATAATAGAGCACAACGTGGTCGATATCGCGAAGTAGTAATATATTTTTACATACAATATTATTTTCTGAAAACAGAAAAATAATTCAATTAAATATGTGTTAATGTTATTTGGATATTTTTAGTAATTGCAGAAAATACTGGAGTTGTAGGCTTTGTGATGTCTATTCCCACATAATTTCAGAACAGATGTACCTACATACTTTTGAACTTTGATTTCACAACAAAAGAAGCTTGGGTTATACAAGTATCCAGCTTAAAATTAGCTGGAGTTTATTACATCTTGGATTGTATGTACATAGACCTATGAAATGCTTTTGCTGCATATTGTTATAATTATTTGTAGTTGAAATGTTTACTATCAAATCAATAGAGCTAATGATGAATGAATTTAAGCTGATAAATTGCCACATACCTTATGTGCTCCGTATAACAAGAGTACGTTAAAAATAATTTCCAAACAGTAGAGAAGTATGCACATTTCCGACGGGAAACTAGATACTATCCCATGATATACAAGCTCCAAGTGCCGTTCGTAGTTTATGTTGTAGCTATATATGCCGATCATGAAGCCACTGAATAGCTGGAACAAGCATAAGAAAAGTTTTAACCTTGTATATTACATAAGAAAGAAGAAGAAGAATAAAAACGTAAGCATAAGAAAAGAAACATAAGGCTCTCGTGATCAAAGAAAGAGCGTGGGTGGCTCATTGGTATGGACTGTTGCCTTCTGATCTAGAGGGTACAGATTCAAATCCCGCCACGTATCCATTTTCAAATTTGTACGTTTATCCGACGCTCTTACGGTAAAGGAAAAAGTCGTGAGGAAAAAAGTTGTTAAAGTTTAAATATTATATTTATATATATATAGGTAGGCACCTATTATTAGTCATAATAATCAGTGAATTTATGTTTGTATAAAGTTCTGTGATTATTAACGAAAACATAGTTAAGCATTGAGCTTAAATAAAAAAAAACTCATTGGTATTATACTTAGTGGAATATTTTTTATAACAGTTGTATTTAGTTCTTGCAATAGTTAACTGATACATATAATGTCAAACAATGCGTTGTACTTTGGTTTTTTAACCAAATGCGTAAAATAAAAAAATCGGAACATGAACTTTATTTATTTTAATAACCCGGCTCAAAATGGTGCATTCTTGAAATTTTAAAAATGAAAGTCTTAATACAACGTTAATTATATAACTACCGTGCCGTTTCCGTACCTAGCACAGATTTAATAATATATACTATATTTATTCATTAAAAAGTAAATGAAATATTGACATTTCATTTACATAAGCATAGTAAAAATATTCCTCCCTTTTATCCCTATAATTTTTGATTAAGTATTATAGAAATCATTACGATAAACGAGTTAGTAGAAGTTGCATTTCTCGTTACCAACAATTATTATTCATTCTTTCTTTAAAGTAAAAGACAACTAACACATGCTTATGAAGGTAAAAATCCGGTGCTACATGTTTAATTCTCCAAAAATAATATAACAAAATATAGCAGGAAATACAGACTGACTACTTACAATATTTAAGTATGAGAATAACAACACTCCTCTCCTCAACGGTAAACAGAAGCAGCATCTTCTCAGTATAGGCCAGTCGCAATACATTTTCTATGTTTATTTTAACCTTACAATCCACAAACACAACACAAAATACGCCAACCACTGACTTAAGTCCAATTTGGTGCCCACACAGAATCAAGTGCTTCCATTTATCTAATGGAGACTCGTATTGTCTGCTTCAACGTAATGTTCCTTTATAAATGCATACGAAAACTTCTTCTAGCACTTATAAATGGGCCTTACTCACTGTGGGAGGTGCTCGGGACAATTTTAAACTTTAAAACTAGATAGTATAAGGTGGTCATTTGAATACTCTGTCCGTCTATGATAACAGAAGAATGGCGGATGGACAATCCCCGGACGGCTCGTCGCCCACGGATTGTTTAGTACTCCGATAAAGCGTGTTGTAAATATTGTTGTTATGTATGTGATCATTAATTGCTTATGCTAAGCGATAACTAAAGGTCAAACCCCTATTAAAACTCGCGAAGATCTTCGTTTTATAAAATGAAATAAATTGCGTTTTTCCCTGGCTAGCTGATAAATGTGATGAAGGATGCAGAAAGATTTCGAGAATAATAACTTTTATAGTATGTGCAATTGTTTAAAAAGAAAATGTCCTGATAGTAAATTTAACATTTAAAAGAGTAAATCAAAATAAATGCTATAGAAAGAGAACATTTATGTTCGCGTATATATGCCTCTCCTAAAAGTAAAATTTTGAAATATTTCGCGAATTGAGAAATGGTGCCCCATCATTAAACTTTTAATCTTACATATTGTAGTGACCTTCTGACCTACACATTTTATTACTCTTAGTTGAATATAAGTTTACGAAAAGACTCTTGCAGTATCTTCAATGACTCAATTTTATTTATGAGAATGTCATCATCATCATCAGCTCATAAACGTCCCCACCGAGGGGCACGAACCTACCTGTATAGGATGATTATAGATATTATGAGAAAGTGCTTCCTCTCAATTTGAGAGCATATAAAAAAATATGAATAAATAAAGTGATTTTATTTAATTATCAGATAATTACCTTAATGGTTTTTCTAACAGAGCGGTAACAGTCAGTGTCAGACCTTATTCCCGATTACATAGGTCATTTATATGACTTTCTAAAACCAAATCCGTTCATCATTTACATACTTAATCATTTTAAGCTCGGACCCAGTAAGATTTACTTTTACCTATCGTAGGCTATAGCGGCTTTCCTCAACCCTTTTTAGGTCAGGAACTCACCAAGGAAGTGTACTTAGTAGGTGGTAAGCAAAGGCTTCATTTGCCGATTAACTAATTTTATTAATCTTTTTTAAGATTTAGTTTTCATTTTTATGAGGAAGTATTGTTAAACATTTAAAAGAATAGCTGAATGATATCTAAATCAGATTTATTGTAAAAAACAGGAAAAACATAAAATACTTTATTTTTATACATACAGAAATCCAAATCGGAATTCTTTTGAAGTTGTGTCACGTCCACAGACATCCGAATATACCTACAATTAGACTGGACAAGCCGCCAAGTTTATAGGCAGTCCCAGTGTCGCAATTTATTTTCGGTTCTTACCTGTGAAAAGTTATTCTATTACTTGGTAAATTTACGGTTTCATTGCGATGATGGCTTGCACAGGATGGCATTTTGGAAAAAAACGGTAATTTCTTCTAATATTCCTGCGTCTTGACTCGTCTCACGAACGTAAACTGGCAGCCAGTGTATGTTCGTTGAGCTTACATTTGTCGCACTTTAAACGCGGCTCGCCCCATCTCTTGTATTGGGAAATCTGTGGTCACGTCTGAACGACTGACAAGGGCATTTATGTATGTCTATGGACAAAAGGTTATCATTTCATGTCAGAAACACATCCTGTAAAAAACCGTATTTAAGTTTCCACGTAGGATTATCTGTGCAATGATAATTTATTAATAAATAACCGCTGATATTAAGAATTTATTTTTCTCATTGCTGTAATCGTCATCCATACTCGGCTTCTCGAGAATATTGGTTATCTTTACAAAACATGTCAGTTTAAATTAATTGTTATTCGTAATTCTATTAATATGTGCATAAAATTCCCACTATGCCCACTGTGGAATCATTTGTATTAGTAAGTACATTATGCATATTTTTATTTCTATGAGAAACTAATTTGCTCTACTAATATAACTTTTAACCATTAAAACTACTATAAGTTTTGGTAAGAGATCGTATCTTGGTAAGTGTGCTCATGACTGATAGAGGCCAGAACAAGGAAAGCGATGGATCGACATGACTGGCGCATAGTCAGCAGTATACATCGACATGTAAGGGGGGAGAGAGAAGACAAAAAGTCCTTTCAGGCAACAAAACCGACGAACTGCCATCACCACATCTTAGCAACATGGCGACTAGTTTATCAACCATAAACTTACGTGAAATTAAAAATATCTCGAATATACGTTAAAGGCATATGTGTAAAAAAAGTGAACGTAAATGGATAATAAGGGTTTACAAATGCTCAAAGTCCTAAAGACTATCATCATTCTAAAATGGGAACAAGAACTTGGGTCAGTCCATTATTATGAATGGAATTGCCAAGACACGTTCGATGCGTCATTGCACTTTATCGTACAATTCAGAATGGACATAACTATTTCCGTTTTCGTATAAATAACACAAATATACGGAAACGCATTATCGTTATATGCATTCAGACAAAACCCGGGCCCGATTCCGATAAATTTGGATTGTTATTTTATATCACTTTTGACAACTGTCAATAGAATCGATAGAAGGGAACTCCCTTCTTATCGAGTCGATATGGATCCACAAGTTAAATATGGTAATCAATGATGTAAAAAGTATGGATTCGTGATATGCTCACAAAACAATCGAAAAAAGTGTTCCGAATGCAGTGTCAGCACACATACAAATATTTCGAATTTCGAACACATTTACCTAAACAAAAGAGTACAAACTGTACTCTCTTCGGCGGTTCGTTTTTGAGGCACCAATGGCGTATCTACCTTTATATATACAGAATATTATTGATGGTAACGCGACTAATATTGGGCCACTCGGCGGATGCGAAACTCTCCAAGATGCCTAGGGTCCCACATCCGTTCATATTTTTCGACAGCGGAAATCATCTTGCGTCGCACTTTAGGAGGAGCAATGCCGGACAGCTGGTAAAACAGTAAAAATTTGCAGACATTCTTTCTGTTCTACGGGAGCCAACGTCTCGACCATTTCACCAAATGGGTCGTCGCGGATTACTTCTCTTACTGATATATCATAATATAATATCATTTCTGATTTTATCCCTAAAAGACATCCCGAGCATAAAGCATAGACAAAACCCATTGAGTGGCTTTGTACTTGTGAACCAATCCTGCAGCCTGTACCTATTCACTGTCGATATTAGGAAACACAATAGTTGAACATTGTCTAGTTTATTCCAAGCCAATTTCCTAATAGTGTATTTGTATAGAAAATTCTCAACATACCAGCTGGATGGTCAAGAGTACCTGGCCAACCCAAATAAAACTCCATATTCTACTTTAAGCGTATTGTGTAGAGTTGAAAATTGAATGCACAGGCATTATCTAACACGGCATTTATTCGATAAGCAGATTCTGATAACTCAGTGTGACATCGACCGATTCTTACTAATGCAAGGCAGAACGGATAATACATGCCATGTAGTTTTTAAAATAAATTAGTGGATGCAGTTTTTCAATAAGCATCTTTTCAAAAGTTTGTTTGAAGTTTTTTTAAGAAGTGAATAGCACAAAATGGCAATAGGGTTACCTAGATTAACGAGATGTTGTTTTTGTTTATCATTAAGAACGGGATCTTTGATTATTGGATATGTGTCGATCGTGAGTAATTCATTTATACTTGGAATTTATGTCTTGGTGAAATTCATCTATACCAATATATAAAGCTGAAGAGTTTGTTTGTTTGTTTTAACGCGCTAATCTCAGGAACTGCTGGTTCGATTTGAAAAAATCTTTCAGTGTTAGATAGCTTATTTATCGAGGAAGGCTATAGGCTATATATCATCACGCTACGAGTAATAGAAGCGGAGCAACAATGAAGAATGTTTCAAAATCGGGGTATTTTTTCATACTTGGAGCTTCCGCTGCGTACGCTGAGTAAACGGTTAGAGTTTCACAAAAGTCATGTATGAGAGTATTGTTCTCCTTTAAAGGTCTACAAAAAAGTCCGCGACAGCATATGTCTATCTTTTAAGGTTAGCTCACTATAACATATTTTTTGCTAAAAAAAATTCTGAAATTGACCCCGAAACCTTTAAAGTTGGAGGGTGGGGAAATCCTATGTAAAGTGATAAATGAAAGTACCGTGTTATCCCGAATTAAATGCGAGCGAAGCCGCGGGCAAAAGCTAGTGTTTGTATAATTTTGTATTTTCCTACTAGTTTAATTATAACTATGATATAAATAGACTACTACATGGTCAAAACAACTTCGATATAAATAGAACTTCCATTAATTAAAGTGATAAATACATATTCTTATGTTAATTATCTGGATTTGCGTACGTAGTTTGGGTTTAATAGCACGACTAGCAAATAAATACTTGTAGGCATTGTAGCTAATCAATTGGAACTACGAGTAAAAATATTAAAATTTTTCGGCATTTAGGCAAAGATTTGTTAGTTACTCGAGTGTTAGCGAAGGGATAAATACCTAGGACTAAAATAATCGTAAATAAAAAAGCTAATGCCTGTGATTTTTATGAAAAAAATTAACGGAATTAATTCCGCGGATAAACAGCATAGTTAAAAATCACTGCGATTTTTCTTAGTTCGTTTATGGCATTGAATGCTGAATCACCTGATTGTTCAAAAATTAAGATCATCATCATCATCATCAGCTCATTATACGTCCCCACCGAGGGGCATGAGCCACAGATTTCCAATACAGGAGATGGGGCAAGCCGCGCTTAAAGTGCGACAAATGTAAGCTCAACGAGCATACACTGGCTGCCAGTTTACGCTCTGTGAGACGAGTCAAGACGCACGAATATTAGAAGAAATTACCGTTTTTTCCAAAATGCCATCCTGTGCAATTGTAACATGCCATCATCGCAATGAATCAGTAAATTTACCAAGAAATATAATAACTTTTCACAGGTAAGAACCGAAAAGAAATTGCGACACTGGGACTGCCTATAAACTTGGCGGCTTGTCCAGTCTAATTGTATATTCGGATGTCTGTGGCATGAGCCTACCCGTATGGGTTAATAATTAAGATGATTCGGTCGAATTGAAATAGCCTTTAGATCACTCATCCAACTGACTGACTGTAACTATAGTCACTTGACTTGCACCATCGTCAACCAAACGGGGAAACCGCTATAGATACGCCATCAATCTGTTGCCAAAATGTGTCCTATTCATCATCATCAGCTCATTAAACGTCCCCACCGAGGGGCACGAGCCTACCCGTAGGATTAGGCCTTAGTCGTCCACGCAGGCCCAGTGCGGGTTGGATGACTTTACACACAACTTTTGAATCTCTTCGCAGGTGTGCGCATGTTTCCTCACGATGTTTTTCTTTACCGTAAGAGCGTAGGATAACGTACATATAATTTTGAAAATTCGAAAGCACATTGGTACGTGAGGGGATTTGAACCTCAGCCCTTCCGGTAGGAGGGCAACAGTCCACACCATTGAGCCACCGACGCTCACACCTACATAATAAAGCCTTTAAATATTTTCTATTCCAGGTCATATCTCTCCTAATGATGTCCACCATATCGTTTTTCCTGTACAAAGTGGTGACATTTGTGGAAGCCAATAAACCCGGCCGAACCCTGACCATCCTCCCGAAGAGCTGGCAAAGATCGCCATTGGGGTGTACGTGTCACATGCGTGGTATCTCCTGGTCTTCATGATCGTGGTGATTGTCAGCATCATTATGCTGGTGGGGATTCATTCGGTAAGTTTGAAGGAATCTCACTAATATTATAAAGGCGAATGTTTATTAGAGTGTGATTTTGTATGAGTGTCACTTAATTACGTCTACACGGCTGAAGCGATTTTAATAGAATTTTGTATGTATTGGCCGTAAATTAATACATAGGCTACGTTTCATGCAGAATATACTGCGGGTAACACTTCGGGAAATACGGCGGGTACACACTGGGGTATTGACCGCTATATGTGTATATACAGATAGGTCATAAAAAAGTATAATACAATTTTCAAAACAAAAGTCAATACGTGTTGCTTTCCGATCTGGAGGACACAGGCTCAAATCCCGCCATGTACCAATGTGTTTCAAATTTTCCTAATTATGTACATTATCCGACGCTCTTACTGTAAAGGAAAACATCGTAAGGAAACCTGTGCACACCTACGAAGAGATTCAAAGGTTGTACGTGAAGTCGGCAAATCCGCACTGGGCCCGCGTGGACGACTTAGGCTTATACTACACCCTATACGGGTAGGCTCGTGCCCCTCGGTGTGGACGTTTAAATGAGCTGATGATGATGACATAACACAATTGTCCATAGTTTACTATAATAGGTGTGATGACAGTGTGATTGTTTATTTTAGAGGTTAATTTCATTTTGGGCAAATGCCTCATTAATATTTTTATCGTTTTTCTTTTCAGAACAAGCCCCGTTTGCTGAGATATTACGTGTACAGTGGTTATTTCTTATTGGGTGTGACCGTGGCTCTGGTCGTGCAGTCATTTGTGTTCCTAGGAGTACTAGCCACGTTACCTCTTCTCAAGTGGTGTGGTGAGTATAATTTGATTTAGTCAACGACGACTTGTAGGTACGCTAGCCTGATGGCAAGTGACTCGTCTGCCATATCAAATGTACTGTTGAAGAAAACAACCAATCGAGGTATCCATTGTTATTGGTAGTTATGATAATTCTCGATCAACACTGAATGAACTGAACTACAACTTATACCCGCTTATTTCACTAAGCTAGCTACGGTGGCTATCCCTGAAAGTTAAGTGCATAACATCACAAGACTAACTCTCTCTCCTCTCTTCAACCTATCGCAGTCCACTGGTGGACATAGGTCTCCCCCATTTTGCGCCAGATATCCCGGTCCTCCGCTTTCCTCCAGCCTCCACCAGCGACCGTTCGCAAGACTTACTGCACTAGGGGAAATAATAAGAGGATAACTTTTTTATTTAAATTTATTTTATGCTATAAGTACCTAGAGGTAAACGAGCATACGGTCTATTTAAAAAGCAAGTCTCCATATTGGAATGTTTTTTTCTTAATACTAATAAAACTAACGGCGTATTAAAAAATATAACAGTGATCAACCCAATGTTGGTTCTTTAGTAATAGCTTTTACCACAAACATTTCTATAGGAAGTGATGTCCAAAAATTAAAATACTATCATTATCTACTTTCAGTAACCCAGTTCCTTTGCCTGCTGGTGGTGAGAAGCACTCGGCTAGAAATGGAAGGGCAAGACAAACCGCGCGTTTATGAGTTGCAAAACCTGTATAGTTCGCCTGCTCCATTAATGCTATAGAAATAAACAAGACTGAACAAAGGTTTTTTTTTCAATTAATATATCCTTCCTCATTAACCTACATTAAAGGTTTTGGAGACACGTCAAGGCCATAATCTTATAATAGTAGTCATTAACACCTTCTAATCCGGATTGGGTCATCGTAGAGGGTTGCGCCCCAATTTCTCCACAGCTATACTGACAAGGAAAGCCTGTGTCCTGCAATATATCGGCTAGTAATGATGATGAAGATAACGATATCCATGCCTGTTCTTCTAAGGAAAGCGTCGCAGAGAGTCGAAACAGAATTGTGTCTGAGGTCGGGACTAACGTTAATCAAGTCTCCGATTGGAGTCAATATAGTGCAGTTTAATCCCATATAGAGAAAAACTGTGCTTTTACCGCTAAAATTACTCCCTCAGCTCAGTCCCTCAGCTGCTATCGGAATTTTTGGTGTTGATATTATTCAGTTTCACGATCATTTGGAGAGGAAGGCCCAGTTAACCTCAAAAAACGAGGCGGTATTTCATGCCGGACCATCGCCTGCATCATTATAAGTCGCAAGTTCGGCCACACACGAAAAATTGCTCTCTCCTGTGGGCAGGGGCACCCCAGTACCAGCTTCTTTCACTTGACCGCCGTTTAGAGAAGAGCGACTAGAATTATCAAGAATCAGGATATCTCTGATCGGCTTGATCCTATGAGTCTGCGTAGAGATGTAATTTCACTCCGCATTCTCTACCGCATAATAATATCATGGGGATTGGGGAGTGTTCTGATTTATTTGGACTTATTAGGGCTTGTTCCTGTGGCTGAATTCTACTTACAAACTTCTAGGTTCACTCACATTCCAGATTTCACCCACATCATCTGGTTACTTGAATTTTTTTCGAACTGACTAGGTACTGCTGTTGGCCGCAGATGACCTTTACAGCTTCACTGCGAATTTAGCGAGCGCAGATAGCGTTCAGCCTTAAAAATTTACACAACAAGCCTAAGGGCAACCTAAAGTCGACTGGGACTCGAACCTCGGCTTCGGACGTTGTGGGGAGGGAGGATGCTGAAGGTCTTTAACAATTCGTTTTAGTCGACATTTTCTGCTACGTACAATTAATTAATGGAGTCAGTTACCATGGGAAGTGTTTCCGGAACAATTTGAAATAGCGACCATGAAAAAGAGAGCGTATACATGAATAGAGGGCTGACAACGCATCCCTATTACCTCAGCTGTCGCAAATGTCCATGGTCGGTGGTAACACTCGTACCGTTTTCCTCCCTAATGGCTAATGGGGCGCAAAGTTTATCGAGTTAGTATGTATCTCTGACTCGCCTGCTAAACAACCATTTACATGCTGCAGCTGCAGAATGTAAAGTTTTTTTTAATAAAACATTAAAAAAGCCAAAAAAAGTTGTATTAAGAGTTTAAAAGAGGCCTATTAATGCTACAAACACAACTATCTATATTTTTAATAAAATGATAAAAAATACTTAATACATTTATATCTCACCTTGGTCCTAGTATCTCATAATACACGAGTCTCCTTTATCATAATAAATTCTGTCATCATCAACCAATCATTAAACGTTCATTTGTATAATCTGTAGTATAGCCTCAACTACTTGTTATCAACGCCAGCATTTTATGAAAAACTTTAAATGTCATGTCAGAATGACGTATTATGCTACTATTTTAAAGAGTATCATTATATGAGTTCATCTATCTCTTTCTTTTATAGACATTTGACATGGGTGTTATTGCATTTCTGCGTTATTAGAAGAACACTTGAATTTTATATCGCTATTCCTAAGCAAGCGAAAAGTGCACGTATTTTGCCAACGAAAATTATAATTTAATAAGTTTTGTTATGCACATTTAATACTTATAGTTGGATGGCCTAAAATTAGCCAAAATGTCGAATAAATTTCATCAAGGAAAAGCTGTTGCCGCCCAAAACCAGGTTTGTTAATTTTCTTGATCGCGGCAATTGTTGTTAACCAGAGTATTTGAAAAAGAAACCATTAACTATCAAAGTTCTGCACATATTTTACAAATAAAAGGTTCTAATCATATGTTTCTTATCATTTTGGCTTTTAGCTAGTACAATGGATAAACGAAGCGGGAATGAGCGAAGGCAACAAAAAAGCTGGCTTATTGAGAAAAATCATAGAATATATATTGCATTCGGCGTCTCAAATGATACCTGTGTATTTAGACAACATATTAAGTTATGTAAACGACAAATCTACTGATGTTAGAAAGCAAATTATATCATTTGTTGAAGAAATAAGGTAAGGTTATGTTATTGTCTAGTAGGTCAATACACCATAACCAAAAAACTTATTTGTAACAAATTTGTAAATCAATTTTAAGAAGAAACATGTAGAACATTGTTCTATTAGGTTATTTTATGATGATTAAAAAGTATTTCTTATAATAATTCAGAAAATAATCTCATTGGGATTTGTTGTAACTCTCTTGATTTGTACCAAAAAAAAGGTTAACACTTAAGCTGCCACACCACACGCCAGTGTGTTTTCACAATCAATTTACTTTTAAAAGTCATAAACAAAGGCAGCTTTTTTTGACCAAGTATTTTTCATCTCTGGCCATCAGGTTTTTTCTGCTAGAATTTTGTCTCAATTTCGGCCTCATGATGATAGTCCACAGTATTGCGTCATCTAATATCATAATTTCCTACAAACATTCCAGTAAACTACACCCTGATCACCTTCCAAAAGCGATAGGGCAGCTCCGACTCCTTATTGTGGATTCCGTTGTTGCTGTACAGAAGAGAGCCATCCAAGCTGCCAGCATTGTCTTTAGAAACACCCTAATATGGATATGTAATAGTAAAATTGATGTCACTGATATGCAGTATGTATGGGAGAATTTGTCTCAGTTGAAGGTACATTGTCTTTGTTCTTTTTTCTTGGTTTTGCTTTAATATAATGTTGATTATTTAAACCTAGGTCTGGGTTATCTAGAATCGAATAAATATATGTTGTAATTTTTGTGCGGTCAATTTAATGTCAAAGCTTTGATGAGCGTAATGGTGGAGGTATTACTCCGAAATTATGGATACTGTGACATAATATCACACATTATTTGTTAACAAGCAGAATAGAAAATCTATTGTCAAATGCCTGAACCCATCATTCAACGCTGCGGGGGATTATTTGATTTTACTGAAGATATTTTGAATCTTTGTTAATATTACATTATATAAATATCATAGTCATAAGTTTAAGAATGTGTGAAATCTTTTAACTACATATGGCATTACTGTAACATACATCAACTGCTGTGTATTCTTTTGTTTTCCCATTTAAATTAAATTATCTATTTTTTTTTGCTATCAACTATGCATAATTTCCCATTATCACAGGTGTTTCTTACCAATATGGCACCTGCTACCTATGATTTACCTGCAGATTATTATTAAAAAATTAGAGAGAAACAGCACAACACATAACTTAAGAAATAAATCTAAACTTATTTTTATTACTCCTTGTACTGAATACGGTAAAAATTCAATATTATTTGACTGACTACTGAACAACATCATAGAGTGTGACAGTATAAAGATGTTCAAAGCTCTTGTAAAAAAACACTTTCAAGAATTGTAAGTATCACCAAAACCCAAAGAAAACAAAATCTATACCGATAATATTATAATATGCTAAGTTTAATTTCATTGTAAATGGACTTGTAAGTTTTAGGAGAAGTCATTTCTTTAAAACCTATAACTTAATTCTTTGTTTAGCTTTTAGTTTTTAAACTTGATAGACAGTGACAATGAAGGCATCAGAACACCATTCAATAAAGTTTCTGGAAGGAAGTGGTACTGCTCCAAAGTCCTGGTGAAGGAGCTGATGAGACTTTAGTCTGATGATTTGCTAGTTTGCCTTTTTATCAATAGGAAAGGCACTAGAGGAAGAATCAGAGTAAGTGCCATACAAATATAATATTAAACACAAATATTCTGTTACCAATCCTAATGTAATGTGATTTGCTTCATCATATCATCATTGACATTGTTCTGAATTCAACAAGGCTCTGACAATTGTCTAACATGCAATGGATAAGCCTAGTTTGTCAATTGAGCCTATAACATCCTACTGCAGGGCTTCACATACAGATTGGCTATGGGGAGATTGGACTGTTACACACCACATAGACCCAATGCCGGTTGGTTGGTGAAATGAGCCAAATCCACCAGTTACAAGTGAACCTACCATGCTATATATAATATGATGATTCCAAATTTTAAAATAAATAGCCATAACTTAAAACTGCAGCAAAATTTTTTGATAAAAATCTAACCAATGTTACCTTTTTTCAGACACATTTTCGATTTACTTGTGAAGTTTCATAACTCACAACACATTTCTAGCGTTAATTTGATGGCTTGTATGACAACACTATGCCTTCTGGCCAAATTGAGATCTAGCAGATACATGCAAAGAGTCATACAAGCATTGGGTGATTTGCACACGACACTACCCCCTACATTATCACAGTCGCAGGTTAATTCTGTTAGGAAACACTTGAAAATGTTACTAATCAACCTTATAAAGCACCCTTCTTCTAATGAAATGACGCCACAGCTTACACAGTTATTGCTAGATATTGGAATGACTACGCAAGAGATAAATAAAGCCCTACCGAAAGAGAAGAGAAACAAACGGCTGGGTGAGATAAGAAGTGGAGAGTTGCCATCAAAGAGGTATAGAGTGGACTCACCGCAAAGTAACAGTCAAGGGAGTGATAGCAATAGCCGTAACGAATTTCCAGCGATGGACGATGACAGCAGTCAAAGTTCACAAAAGCAGATAACACCTACAGAAGACAGTTTCTTCGAAGGTCTCAATAATGTCGATAACGTGGTCAACCTCGTAACAACAACATTAGTGACCCAGCTCCCAGCTGAAATGCCAAGCCATTTTATAAGCGCGTACAAACCGATTCCGAATTCGGGAAGTAAAACTCAAAAGAGGAGCTTGGCGAAAATGATTCTGGCTTTAGTAAAAAATGAAGTTGTTGCCCCTGTGCCTCCGGTGCAAACGTCGTTGTCTGATATCGCGGCAAAAACCACTACTCAGGAAGATGAAGAGAAGGTTACCCTGAAGAATGCCGTGGCAAAACTGCAAGAGTCAACCAAAGCCGACAGACAGATGGAAAGTGCTGTGTCTAAGCTAATGGAGGAAACGAGACAAAACCATTTGAAAGAGGAGGAAAGGAAGGCTAAAGAGAAAGAGAAGCCAATTCCCCCACCAACGCCCACAGTACCCAAACTAAAGCAGAAAGTGAAATTGTTAAAGTTACAAGAGATAACGCGTCCTATACCTAAAGAGATTAAAGAGAGATTAATGCTGCAGGCAGTGACTAGGATATTGAATGCGGAAAAGGACGCGGCTATTGGTGGTGCGTCGCAAATACGTGCGAAATTCATTACGATCTTTGCATCAAGTTACACGCCAGAGATGCGTGATTTAGTATTAAAATATATACTGGATGATCCCGTGAACAGGATAGATTTGGCAATGCTGTGGCTCTATGAAGAGTATGCTTTCATGCAAGGATTCAATAGACATCCGGTGACTTTGCAGCCGAAAATACACGAGAAACACGATCAGAATTACAACCAGCTGTTATGCGCTCTAATCACTGAGATATGTGAAAGAGGGGATCCTAATATGGAGAATAGTAAAGATATGTTGCTAAGGAAGATTTACTCGGAAGCACCGGTTGTGACGACGGAGGCCATAGACTATTTGAAGCATCTAATCAATGAGGATAAGGTGACTTTCTTAGCGATGGAGATATTGGAGGAGCTATGTCTTATGAGGCCGCCGCGTGCTCATAAGTATGTCGCGGCTCTTGTGTGCCACGTTTGTAAGTGATGCTCGTTTGTTTATTAATACTTTATTATGTGCCGTAGGTATAACACTCCTGTATTACGTGACGGTATCTTGCACTGCGGTGGTACCTACCTAGACGACTCAGTATCGAGTCTACCACCTAGTAAAATAATGATAATTGTAATGCCAAGATAGATGTTTTATATGTATTGTTTGCTAAAATTTAATTCGGCACTAAAATATCGATAATAATAAACACTAGATGGTATGCTGTTTAAAAACATGATGACAACAGTCTCTGTTTACCCATATTAGCGCTTAAATTTGTTTGTGATAAAATTTGTCCAGTTTCGAGATTTTAATGATAACTTTTTTTATTTCCTAGTGCACCAAAACGAAGAGGTGCGTGAGACGACTTTAAAATCGGTGGTAAACATCTACCAAAAATGTTCAGATTCCGTTAAAAAGGTGATAGAAAAGCATGCTTTGCTATACCTAGGGTTTATTTCGTTGTCAACCCCACCGCCTGAGTTGGTTCATCCGAGAAACCACGGAGTCAGGGTCGCGTGGACCGATGATATGTTCAAGATGAGCCTTAACCTGGTGATGGCATTGATACCTCATAATGACGGTGAGTGTTTTTAATTATATTTACTTTGTTGTTATTACTAATTTTATTTACTATTGTAATATTTTTTTATTTTACCAAATAATTAATAATAACACGATTCTCGGCTATCAATCCTGATATGCTTGATTAAGATTCGCGTAGTGGAATGAATATTCACAAAGTATTTAAATTTATTTTCACTATAGTACTAGTAGCGTCTCAATATATTTACCGTAAGCTCATTATGTTCGAATTAATCTTTATAAATGTTTTGAAAATGTTATGATAAACATAAGCATGCTATTACAAATTTTTGCCTTAGCAATTTTAATACTATAAACAAAAAAAATGCAATAAGAAAAAGTAGTATAGAGAACAAATGTATAAAAGATTTATTTGAAAAAGAATATTTTGAGTTGAGTTTGATTATTTTTTAATTACGACTTGCGCATGCGAATAGTATCAGCCCTCTAAAAAAAATAAACCTAACCAATTGATCGTCGGGAATCCAGACACAATTGATTTTCTATTATGTCTGAGGCCTTAAAGCGTCATTCGCGGTCAAAGGGCTAATGAAGCAGTTTATTCGCAGATTTGCTAGTAGAAGTGGGCCGCGTTTACGGTTGTTCCGGCGCCGAAGCGAAGCGCGTAGTCCTCCGGTCGTGCGAAGGCCCCTCCGGGCCTGTGGGCCTTCCCCCTGCCGCGGGCCGTGCGGGCCCTGCTGCGGGCCTGTCCGCGCGCGCCGACACGCTGCTCACGCGGCTCGTGCACCTGCTCATACATCAAGGGTACGCTCGCACTCTGGGGAGAGGGGACACTGCGCGCCTGCCACCGACAAGGTACGCTCGCACTCTAGGGGAGAGGGGACACTGCGCGCCTGCCACCGACAAGGTACGCTCGCACTCTAGGGGAGAGGGACACTGCGCGCCTGCCACCGACAAGTACGCTCGCACTCTAGGGAGAGGGGACACTGCGCGCCTGCCACCGACAAGGGTACGCTCGCACTCTAGGGAGAGGGACACTGCGCGCCTGCCACCGACAAGGGTACGCTCGCACTCTAGGGAGAGGGACACTGCGCGCCTGCCACCGACAAGGGTACGCTCGCACTCTAGGGGAGAGGGGACACTGCGCGCCTGCCACCGACAAGGGTACGCTCGCACTCTAGGGGAGAGGGGACACTGCGCGCCTGCCACCGTCAAGGGTACGCTCGCACTCTAGGGGAGAGGGACACTGCGCGCCTGCCACCGACAAGGGTACGCTCGCACTCTAGGGGAGAGGGACACTGCGCGCCTGCCACCGACAAGGTACGCTCGCACTCTAGGGGAGAGGAACACTGCGCGCCTGCCACCGACAAGGGTACGCTCGCACTCTAGGGAGAGGGACACTGCGCGCCTGCCACCGACAAGGGTACGCTCGCACTCTAGGGAGAGGGGACACTGCGCGCCTGTCACCGACAAGGGTACGCTCGCACTCTAGGGGAGAGGGGACACTGCGCGCCTGTCACCGACAAGGGTACGCTCGCACTCTAGGGGAGAGGGGACACTGCGCGCCTGTCACCGACAAGGGTACGCTCGCACTCTAGCGGAGAGGGGACACTGCGCGCCTGTCACCGACAAGGTACGCTCGCACTCTAGGGAGAGGGGACACTGCGCGCCTGCCACCGACAAGGGTACGCTCGCACTCTAGGGGAGAGGGGACACTGCGCGCCTGCCACCGACAAGGGTACGCTCGCACTCTAGGGAGAGGGGACACTGCGCGCCTGTCACCGACAAGGGTACGCTCGCACTCTAGGGAGAGGGGACACTGCGCGCCTGTCACCGACAAGGGTACGCTCGCACTCTAGCGGAGAGGGGACACTGCGCGCCTGTCACCGACAAGGGTACGCTCGCACTCTAGGGGAGAGGGGACACTGCGGGCCCTGCTGCGGGCCTGTCCGCGCTGCTCACGCGTTACCAAGTGCGTTTCATCAAATAGTACCTATACCGTTATGTTAACACCTCGTCATTGGTATGGTACGATAAGACGATGCCGTGGGTTTTATTTATTCAGTTTGACTTTCACCGCTTTTCAAAGGTTGGGCATGATCTCAGTCGAAAATAAAACTAAATAAACAAGACGTAGGTCCCGTAGGGGAGCGTCTTAACGTACCAATGACATTGACAGACAAGGCGCCAACATAACGTCATAGGTACTATTCGATGAAACGCACTATAGGCGGTAGACGCGATACTGAGTCGTCTATAGGTGTGGCGGGTATCGTCCCGTGAAACAAGAGCAATGCACATTTGTGTTTCGGAATGAGGACACAGTAGCTAGTGAAATTACCAAGTATGAGAGACCTTATATCTGTTGACTTGGGTGATAGGCGCAGTGCGGCGTTGATGTAGGATAACAACTGATAATCAGTTGTTAGTCTTCTTCAATACCGCTCTGTCATGGTCAGGCGTATCACTTACCATCAGGTGAGCGTCTAGACCGTCCTGTTTACTTCGTAACATAAAAAAAACATCATCAGTAATCGAGCTGACAGTTAGCAAATGGTTATTTTCCACCTATTTTTGCAATTATCGTTAGCTCATTATACTTCCCCACCGACGTGCAGAAGCCTACCCGTGAAGGTTTTAATTGACCACGAGAATTGGCCGACTTCACGCACAACCTTTGAATCTCTTCGCAGGCGTGCGCAGGTTTTCTCACGATGTTTTCATTAACCGTCAGAGCGTCGGATAACGTACTATATGTACATTTTTTATTTTTATATTTGTTTTCGAAAATTGGAAAACACATTGGTGACGGGATTTGAACTTGCGCCCTCCCGATCGGACGGCCACAGTCCACACCATTGAACCACCAATATAAAACTGCAATAATATTAAATAACACATACCATCGTCTTGCGATGACAGTCATCATGCCCATTAGCGTTTCAGATATATTTTTAAATCCAATCTAGCCCAGTTATTATACAATTTTTATTTGATGACCCATCTAATATAATTGATGAGATGTCGGCTACTACACCAAAAGTTCCGGGCAGTACAAACATTTGTGTGTATGAACATGTCTGTTTCTATTGGTCTGGGTGTTGTCTATATATAATATGTGTGTATTAAAATAAAGTATATAAGTATGTTTAATCGTTGTTTAGTATCCATATTACAGGCTAATGCTTAGTTTGGGGCTGTGTAAATGTCAGTGGATTATATTATTATTGCATTTGACCACAGCGCCACCGTCCGAGGAGTTGGTGTCGTTAGTGCGGGAGCTGTACGCTACGCGCGTCTCGGACGTGCGGTTCTGATACCGTACTTACTGGTCTTACAAAGAAAGAGGTAAATATAAGAGAAGAAAGAAAACACATTACATATAAACACAGCATACAATACATACTGAATTGTTCGATTTTCCCCATTATTACAAAAATATTTGTAACCAATGATGGACGAGTAAAAAAAACGGACGAAGTCTGGTAAATATATCTTTTTCCGTTTACATTGCAAACGCAGGCTGAACCCTACAAGATCTATCAAATTAATGTACTGAGGATTGTAAATAATAAAAAGGTCTACAGCAAATTCCGCGATGGTATATACTTGTCTCTTATGGATATCCTATTAACATTTTTTTGTCATTTCTTGTTAACGACAAATAATTTCTAATTATCGAAGCGATTTTAACCAATACACCATTAATCCTTATCCAATTAAATAATTGCGGTACGTAGCAGACTGGCTGACCGGGCAGGCGGGAGCGTGCCTATTACGAATATCACCAATGCATCCGTACGAAGCATGGGCGGGTCGCTAGTGGAAGAATACTTACTTAATTAATAAACTATGTATACATATTAATATTAACTTTAATTCACATTTATGTATTGTTTGTTTATTTAGATATTTGCTGCTCTACCAAAGCTCATTAAGCTGAATCCGGTGGTCGTGAAGGAGGTGTTCAACAAACTGCTCGGCTTACAAAATCCAAAAGAAGAAAAGTCGCCCGGTAAATTTAAATTTTCATATTAATAGCATGTTCAAACCAGGCATATAATTATATCAGCTTGTCATTTGTACTGTGTCTAAATAAGTAATCCTTGTAATAAATAATTTCCAGTTTAATTTATAAATAAATGTTTTTTCTTTTTAATAACTACCGGTATATACCGGTAGACGTTACGTTAGACGAAAAGAAAATGAGCAACGCTACCCATCCCTAGCCAATTAAGAGTGGCATTACGTCACTAATATCTCTCTTGACATTAGGATTCCATATTCTGAAACCCGACTCAAGCTTTGATATTAACTTAAATAGAGTTAAAAAGGGATGCCGCTATTTATCGTATATGGCGCTATCCTTCTCTAACTAAATTTAAGTAAAAATCAACCTTGAGTCTCGTTCTAAAATACTGGCCCGAGACTAATATTTTATTGAAATAATGAATGTATTTAAACTTAAAGAATTGCCAAATAATACAAAATACTGGAATTGAATTTGGAAAGGTATTGTCAACTTTATATTATGTACGATCTCGAATTTAGGTAAATTAATAAAATGAAAATCAGTTTAAATAAAATCTCGACGTAGATAATGCATCTAAAACTTTATCTACCTAATCCAAATAAATATGTAAATTATTTAATTGTTCTTGCAGTGTTTGAGAATTGTAAGTATTTAATTGGAAATAAGAGCTTTCATATTAATTATTAATGTGCTTAAAACGTGTTTTTAAGAAATTTTAATAATCGGCACTTATTAAATGTATTTTTTTTATCGATTTGATCATTATAATATTTATAATACTTAAACTTCTATAGTTATTTTTGGCGTTTATTTTTAATATGTATGCATTTATATAGAAAATTTACACTAGTATTTTTTAAATACGACACAAAAAATGGTTATTTCAGTATCGATTACTGATCATATTAGTAAATTCCAAATTTTATAACATTCTCAAAGCGCAAAGTTTTTTGCGTTTGTTGTAATCCAAAATTGCCTCTCAATTTGTGTGCTTAATTTCAAACCCACTCTAAAAATTTATCTACCAATATTTGCCGGGATTCAGGTGACGTTACCGTTACAATCTAAACTACTTAAGCTAAAACACAAAAATGGGACAAATACAAATAAAGTCCTCACTCACTGTATGTCGCAGTATCTAATCGATGCTGAAACTCTGATTTTCATACTATTTGTGTGCATGAGCATGTCTGTTTGTGTTGGTCTGGGTGTTTTCTATGTATAATAAATAAGTAAAAAAATATATAAGTATGTTTATCCGTTGTTTAGTATCTATATAACATCCTAATGCTTACTTTGGGGCTACATGGTGATGTGTGAATGTCAGAGGATATTTATTTATTTATCTGTTAACAGTCACCCCGGTGGAGCTGATGATAGCGCTGCACCTCATCGACCCGAACAACGCCGACCTCAAGTATATAATCAAAGCGACCGCAATGTGTTTCGGCGAAAAACATATGTACACGCAGGAAGTAAGTTTTGTTTATATTATTTTCATGATATTGAAATATATAAAGAGATTAAGAGGTTATTTTACACAAAAGTTTTCATACATAGCAAAATGTATAATGTGGTAAGGTTGTATTATACAAAAAGTAATACTATACTGGGAAATACGTTTTCATTTCAATCAAGAAGAAATATCAACCAAAAAATGTCCGAGCCGCTTGACACATACGTTGACGTATTGTTATGTTTATCGCATAAAATTATTCAATACTCAATAATTTATTGCCAAACTTAATGTATATAAGATGTTACATAAAAGTGAAACCAATGTTATAGACCCTGTTGGGCACGCAATATGAGGACTAGGAGAGAGGAAACATAACATTTTAAATTAGTAATTTTATTAAATGTTCTATAGTTGCATTTATTCTAAATAGCCAATACATTTATTTTATGATTATCAGTAAAATATTCATTAATATCATAATATGATTTATTAAAAAGGTACTGTTTAGTTTTCGGGTAAATATTTATTCATGAAATGTTACCTTAAGGCGCCAATAAAGGGGTACAAAAGCTCGGCAATTATTATGTCACTATGACATGTAGCGAGCGACGTGATTATGAATGAAAATTTTGCCCAACTGACGTGACTTGCCGCAGACACTTTTTGCCCAACTGACGCGACTTGCCGCAGACACTTTTGCCCAACTAACGCGACTGCCGCAGACACTTTTGCCCAACTAACGCGACTTGCCGCAGACACTTTTGCCCAACTGACGCGACTTGCCGCAGACACCTTTTGCCCAACTGACGCGACTTGCCGCAGACACTTTTTGCCCAACTGACGCGACTTGCCGCAGACACTTTTTGCCCAACTGACGCGACTTGCCGCAGACACTTTTTGCCCAACTGACGCGACTTGCCGCAGACACTTTTTGAGTGAGATTGTGCATCGAGTTAGTTTATTGTTTATCTCAGGCCATAATCCGCAACGCAGATACAATGCGAAGTTCTGTATTTGCATTAGTCTAGCGGTGCAGTGAATTAGTCTAAGTAGATAAATTCATCATCATCAGCTCATTAAATGTCCCACCGAGAGGCCCGTATAGTGATTAAGCCTTAGTCGTCCACGCGGGCCCAGTGCGGATTGGACGACTTCACACACAACCTTCGAATCTCTTCGCAGGCATGCATGAAGGTTCCTCACGATGTTTCCTTCACCGTAAGAGCGTCGGATAACGTACTATATTTTCGAAAATTCGAAAATACATTGGTACGAGTTGGATTTGAACCTCTGCCTCCCGGTAGGAGGCGACAGTCCACACCATTGAGCCACCGACGCTCTAGTGGAGAAATTAACGCATGGTTAAATAAATAAATCTTCACACAGCGCCATCTAACCCAAGTTAAGCTTGAAGCCTGTAGTATTATACATAGGAAATACCTAGACGTATCAAACAGACATGTTCATTGCACACAAATGTTTGTACTCCCGGAGATCGAAACCGAACCTTGTTGTAGTGTTCTATTTAGGCTGATGATGAACTTGTCATTTCCAGGTGTTATCATCAGTATGCACGGTTGGCGGAAGAGCCAGAGATACCTGTTCTGATGATGCGGACAGTGCTAACAGGCGCTCACGCTTTACCCAAGCCTTGGGCCGCTCGTGTGAATATATTACAGCTTTTGCTGAGAAAGAGGTCAGTACACAAAGTAAAATCAATATTTATTCAATTATGTCTTTACAAGACACTATTGAACTTCCAAATTATTGATAAAGTTAAAAACTAGTTTGAATCCATCGGCTAGGAGAGTTGATTTGGCTTGAAAGACTAGGCAAGGAACAAAGTATTTTCTCTTTTCAGTAAACAATTTACAAAAATTTTAACTTTGACATTTTTGACCCATTTATGTACATACATTTTAAACGTTAAGATAGTATATCCACAGTATAATAGCCTTCCCTAAAAAAAATGATTATATAGCTGGTGTATAACAAAAAAAACCGCTAAGTGACAAAACCTGACTATTTAATTCGGTTTATTCACGTAAAATATGTCCCTGAAAAATAATCAAAAGTAAAATGCTATTTACCACAATAATATTTATTGCCGTCGAGCTTTCTATAACTGTATTTCGTCTTTAACGTAATTGAAAGGCCATTTCAAGATGTCCCTAAGTCCACGTAGGGATTTTATGCACTAGCAACACTGTTAAATCTGGTCATGGTCTATGATTTTGTCTATTATCAAAAAGTGTCAAAAAGTCCCTGCATCATCATTATCATCAGCTTATTAAACGTCCCTACCGAGTGGCACGAGCCTACCCGTATATGGTGTATAGGCCTTAGTCATCCAAGCGGGCCAAGTGCGGATTGGACGAAAAAAGTCCCCTACTTCATGATTATAATCATGGAACCAGTGTTGCTAGTGCATAAAATCCTTAAGTGGACTTAGAATCAACTTGAACTTTGAAATTGAATGGCTAACCATTCAATTTCTATTGGCAGTGCTATGTCGCTTACTTTTTTTTCGATGTCAGGTGTGGCAGAACAAAGTGGCGTGGGAGGGTTGGGTTAAATTTGTCCGTCTTGTTCCGGAATCGTGGCGACTGCTGGAGGCGACTCCTGCGAGGCATTGAGTGCTGGAGGGGAGCTTTAGCGTTCGATAAGCCAGTGCAGTGCGCCGCCACGTTGACCGTCCATATTAGCGCGCGCTATGGTAAGTGGGTCTTTACTTTTTGGTTGTAAAGTGATTTTAATTTCTCGTTTAATGGTTATGGATGTTGTATTATAATGTGCATGTGTCTATAAAATTTACTAACGCGAGTTTTAAAGATTTCTGTTGCTAATGTTTATGTGCTTTACCCTTAGATAAACTTATAGAAGAGCGTCGGTTTAATGGTGTGGACTACATCCTACCGGGAGGGCTGAGGTCCATATCCGCCACGTACCAATGTGTTTTCGAATTTTCGAAATTATATGTACGTTATCCGATGCTCTTACGTGAAGGAAAACATCATAAGGAAACCTTCATGCACGCCTGCGAAGATTTAAAGGTGTGTGTGAAGTCGTCCAATCCGCATGGGCCCCGTGGACGACTAAGCCTAATCACCTATACGGGTAGCTCGTGCCCCTCGGTGGGACGTTTAATGAGCTGATGATGATGATAAACTTAATACTAACTAATAGAACTAGATGCACAATCACGAAGAAATATCAACCAAATGTCGGAACCGCTTGACTTATGTCATAATTTATTTATAAAAAATTGACTTAAAGGCGTGTTTAAAGTACAAGGACGAGTATACTACAATGGCATGTAGCAGCGTCATAATTTGGTATTCTCCACCATTCGCAATAAAATTACCAACCTTATTTTCATAAAAGTGCACTTATTTACATTGTCGTTTCATAGCACTTTTGTTTTTTGCATATTGTATTTTTAAAATACACTGAAACCAATAAATATTAAGTCAATTGATGTAGTGTGCAATGACTCATGTTTCAATAATCTCATACAAAATATATGGAGACGTTCCTTTTTGACAGTTCATAAAAAGTGCGTCAACGATTAGTGGTGTCAAATACCCAATTGCCGCGGACACTTTTTGAGAGAGATTGTGCATCTTGATTGGCTTTACCTGGAAGAAATCAATTATTTCGATTATTTAAGAGTGCGAGGGGTATTTCGGTACGCACGCAATTGTTAAACTTTGAAATTCGTTGATACAAAGTTAACTGTATACTTCCTCTTCCAGCAATCACAAGATGCACACAATGCGCCCCAGCGGGTACCGATGCGGTACCAACCCCATGGAGCCTTTACCACCGGGCATGGAATGACACGAGAAATTCACTACCGACTTCTTGAGCACTAGTTGACTTTATCTCCTCATAGCCATTCTGTGGGAAGCCTATCGCTGCAGTGGGACATAGGCTGATGATGATGACTAGTTGACTTAGTCGACTATGGAGAAATGAAAAATATGCTCACAAGAATATTCAAAGTCCAACTAAATATATATAATATAAGCAAGGCATTAGTATTTATTTTACCAGTGTTGCTTTGAATGTGGTAATCAAGACAAAACAAAGATTATCTCAATTTGATTGAACACTAGATATAATGTAAAATACAATGAAGTTGCATGGATTTTATAGAAATTTTTTTTCAGTTCTAAGTCTAATCTTTAAACGTGTTTCTGTAATTACTCTTAAGTTTTGTTGAGTACTCAATTTTCATAGTTTAATAATAATTTAATTGACGGATTATTAAAGAAGCTGCCTTTAAAATGAATATAGTTCCATAAATACAAAGCGCAGAAAGAGGTCACAGCAATTCCCCATCATGTTAGTCTTCGAGAATAAGGTGTACTTAGAGCCACTTAATCAATATTCAAAATGGACGAGAATGAACTAAGGTCGTCATTATCTAATGTCTTATAGAGTAGGACTATAATAGAAAATATGCCATCGTTTGTTTACACACTGCGTGTTGATTTGAGGTGGTTATTATGTTTTTATTTTGTAAATAAATGGTTATTTTTTCCAATCCAAAATGTGAAATAAATAATTTAAGCTTCATTGTGTTTTACTTTATTCATAAATTCATTATAGTTTAATACCATAACTATATTTTTGAGACCGTGCAAGCGTAGCGTAAGACGCCTGCGGCCCTATGGACTGACGACTTGCGAAATGTCGCCGATGGTGGCTGAATGGAAAAGCGGAGGTCCGGGATATCTCGATAATGTTGTTGAAGTATCTATGTACTATTGCTGTATGTTTTCATATGTTTTTAATGTATGAAGTATAAATTCACACATATTTTTTAATTTCCTCTTTTCGTAGGAAAATCTTTTCAATGGGTTGATAAGTGCCTTTTCGTTTGTGAACAACGGCATTAAGTGACCTGACGCTTTCATCCTATTAGCAAGACCCCATACTACCATAAACGGTTTTCAATGAATACGAAAGACTTAACGAAGCATATGTATAGGTAAAAAATAAAAAGCCTTGTAATATTAGGTAAATATAATTAATATTTTAAAATAGTAATATTTGTAAAAATATTTAGCTTAATTATATAAATAATTAACTATTTTGTGACATTATATATCACGAGTATTTCAAATAGAAACCAAGCGTCTGCATAGTTACTTGAGTTTAAAATATTCCGTCTTGAGTGATATTGATTTCAGTTATTTTCAACACAGTATGGAGCATCTGAAAGAAACACATTGGAACTAACTCGCGTGCAAGTAAATCGACTCAAGCCTCAAGTACGCATAACAAGTGATATAACTAAAAAATGCCTTATTATACCTCTATATAATGTTTTACATAATTAAAGCCTAGTAATTGAGCTTTAAAATGGTGTAAGTTGCATGAAAATCGATTCAGTAGTTTAGTAAAAAAGGTTAATGCTAATGATAATGTAAAAAATGTTGAAAATTCATACAATTTCACAGTATGGGGTTATTGTGTTTAAATGAAACAAAATGTGCGTAAGAAAAAAATTATTCGTGTCAATATTTGGTATTCCCTCCTCTAGCTCTGATCACTGCTCTCATGCGATTCTTCATCGACCTTATCAACTTTTTAATGGATGATTGTGGTATTCGACCCCACTCTTCTACCAACGCAGTCTTGAGCTCATTGATGTTTGTCGGAGCTGGATTCCTCGCTCTAACTTTCCTTTTGAGCTCGTCCCATATGTGCTCAATGGGATTTAAATCGGGGCTGAGCGCTGGCCAATGCATAGTGTGAATTCCAACTTCGTTCAGGAAATCACGTGTGGCCCGAGCAGTGTGACATCGGGCATTGTCATGCATCAAGATGAAATTTTCCCCAATAAAGCCTTGATAAGGGACAACTTGATCCAGTAGAACATTTTCAATGTAACGATCACTGGTCAGACCTCCTCCCCGGCCTCCCCCAGGAACGAAAACAAGGTCCGTTTTGCCTTCTAAGGAAATTCCAGCCCACATCATGCAAGATCCGCCACCATATGCAACGGTTTCCACAAAGCAGCACTGTGAAAACCGTTCACCGGGACGACGGTATACCCGACCTCTCCTGTCGCTGCCATGGAGACACATCCTCGTCTCATCTGTGAACAGGACTGACTGCCATTGCTCTATGCTCCAATCCAAATGTTCTCGAGCAAAGTGAAGGCGTGCTTGACGATGAGCTGTGGTCAACTTCGGGCCTGTAGCGGGTCTTTTCGGAGTAAGGTTAGCTTCTTTCAACCTTCTTCTAACTGTCCACTGACTGACAGTCACCCCGCGAACTTGACGTAGCTCCTGCTGCACATCTACGCCGGTAAGGTGTCGATTTCGGAGAGAGGTCGAGACCAAAAACCGGTCGTCACGCTCCGAGGTGCACCGGCGTCGGCTGGTATTAGGCCTCCGAGTGAAGGCACCAGTCTCTTGAAACCTTCTGTATACTCTCGAGACAGCGGACTGACTCATATTCAAACGACGAGCGACTTCTCGCTGGTTCAACCCTTCTTGCAACAGGGCAACGACTTGAGCGGCTTCTTCAGGTGTTGTATCCATAATTTTCTTCAAATGACGGCTTTAATTTGCAGAGATGTGTTCAGGTCAACGTCTAATGAGCGACTGATAAGAAAAAAACGATTACAGGGGTTTTATAGGGGGTTGTGTCGCGCAAGTTGTGAATAGAGCGCAGAGCAGTTTACGGGAGGTTGCGTTCAGTTGCATTCTAAGTACAAGTGTTTATTTAAATTACTGATATTATGCTACCATTTGAAAGCCTAATTACTAGGCTTTAATTATGTAAAACATTATATAGAGGTAAAATAAGTCATTTTTTAGTTATATCACTTTTTATGCGCACTTGAGGCTTGAGTCGATTTACTTGCACGCGAGTATATATTTCAAACACATACACCTGAGTAACACACAAGCTTTTCGCATCTTTGCCAAGTTATCAGTCATGTAAACTTGTATTTCTATTGCAAAGCTTTATAGCGAATGTTATCTCTTAATGATGTTAACGTTGTTTATGGTAGTTTTATTGGTAACACCATGAGACAATTCAATCTATTAGGTAATCAGTCCGCGTAACGAAGCGTAGGCCGACCTCCCAACCAGATGGTCGGATGACCTGGTTAAGGTGGCGGGTAGCAGATGGATGTCAACTGCTATCGGCCGGCGTGGAAATCATTAGGGGAGGTCTTGGTTCAGCAGTAGATGTTTTAATCCACGCTGTGAGAACGCATCATTATAAGTGTACAGGACGGTCCGAACGCTCCCCTAATGGTAAGTGATACGCCTGACAATGATAAAGCGGCATTGAAGGTACCAACAACTGATAAACAGTTATTATTTCCATAAAAGCCGCACTGCGCTCATAACCAGAGACAAACAGATGTTAGGTCTCTTATACCCGGTCATTTCTAGCTACAGTGCCCTCATTCCGTAATAAAAGTCCTCCACTCTGTTTCATGAAATATCTGCACTGCGGTGGTACCTACCTAGACGACTCAGTACAGAGTCTATCACCCAAGAGAATTATAATATCTATCACCTGCCAATCTAAAATCTTACCAAGAGGCAGCCATTGGGTGTTGTCGTATCCAAACTCGCCCCTCGCCGCCATGATAGCTTCGTGTAGTGCAAATGCGACTACAACCGACATCGTCAGCGCTGGTTCCCCCGTCGCTAATATCAGACAAACATTAAATTAGTACAGATTCCAAGAAAGGAGATAAAATAAATTAATTTGAAAGTTTCATAGAAATTAAAAATGCTTATGGATACCACATATATTTTTAAATACATACACATATACATCATCAGCTCATCAATAGCATTAGTCGTCCACGCGGGCCCAGTGCGGGTTGGACGACTTCACGCACAACCTTTGAATCTCTTTGCAGGCGTGCGCAGGTTTCCTTACGATGTTTTTTCACCGTAAGAGCGTCGGATAACGAACATATATTTTCGAAAGCACATTGGTACCAGGATTTGAACTACAGTCCTCCCGGTAGGAGGGCAACAGTTCATACCGTTGAGTCACCGACGCTTTTACATACAAACACCCAGACCATTACAAACCGACATGTTCATGCACACAAATGATTTTAGTGCCCGGGAACCCGGAACTAAGGGTTAGTAGTAGCCGACGTCTCGACCGTTACACCACATGGGTCGTCAAATGTATTTACCTTTAGAGCGCAACACGCCGGCTTCGTTAGGCGAATTCTTCCTGAAGCTGACTCGCATATCGACGGGCACGTCTTTCGCACCGGCCGGGTGGTACTCCACGTACTACGAGTCAGTAGTTGGCCCGACGGCGCGTAGTACAACGCTTCCGATGTCCATAGACCCAGGCCCATTACGAACGCACCCTCGATCTGTAGATTGGATTTAGCTATCAATAAGTTTCCGATGGCCGTTGGGGCAGATGAGTTCTGGAGTGGATACCGCGTCTTGGCAAGCGTAGGGCCTACCCTAACCTCGGTCCTAACCGAAGACTTGCGAAAGGTCGCTGGTGGAGGCTGAAATTAGGGAGGACCGGGATATCAGGGGCAAAATGGGGGCCTATGTCCAGCAGTGGACTGCGATAAGTTGAAGAGAAGTTTTTTCCGCTTTTGTAACTTTTCCAAGCTCAAGTCCGATCGCGTATGAAAAATTCTTGAGGTTCATACATAAATTAAATTAATTTTAGTTTGTAATTAGTTCATTAGTCTAAATTATGAGCATTTCAATATCTAATTTGTTATTTTATTTATGATTAAATTATTAAGCGTAATCGATTGTAATGTTAATTATTTTAATTTAAATATAATAACACATAAATAGAAGTAAAAAGAACTTATGAATATAAGTAAACATAACATTAAAATTAATATTTAAAAAAACATTCATCAACTCATTAAACGTCCCCACCGAGGGGCACGAGCCTACCCGTATAGGGTGATTAGGCTTAGTCGTCCACGCGGGCCCAGTGCGGATTGGACGACTTCACACACAACCTTCGAATCTCTTCGCAGGCGTGCATGAAGGTTCCTCACGATGTTTCCTTCACCGTAAGAGCGTCGGATAACGTATATATTTTCGAAAATTCGAAAATACATTAGTACGTGTCGGGATTTGAACCTCAGCCCTCCCGGTAGGAAGGCGACAGTCCACATCACTGAGCCACCGACGCTCTTAAAAAAAACATTATAATCTTATAATTAAAAAGGCAAATACTAAATTAATCGAGTTTTATTTCATTTCTAATTAATTTAGCCTATTATTTCTAATTATGCTTTTTTTAGTTTTGGTTTAACTTTAAGGTGTTTCAATGGATTTTTATTGATTGTGATATGGATAATTATATTGTCTGTTGGTGGTATTCTTACTATCATATTGCAGTACATATATCGATACTTATATATAAGTAATATATATTACTTATTGTGCTAATTATATTATATGTAATTTCCGAGATCAACAATCGATTTATCAACAGTCATGTTTGTTCACTACATAAAACCCCCTTCTCCCACTTACCTGTCCCACGTCCAGCTGTGGGCTGAGACTGACGCCCACGTCTTCGAGCAAGTCGACGCGAGTCAACACGTGTCTTCCCGTCAACACGTCCAGTTCCACTTCGGCCACACACGCCCCGTATACGTCGTACCCTTTTAGCGAGTCCAATGGACCCGCCATGTATGTAGTTTGTAGATTTATACCTGAAAATCTTATAATCACTACATAGTATAAAACAAAGTACCCTTTTTTCCCTATGTCTATATGTGCGCTTAGCTCTTTAAAACTCGCAACGGATTCTGATGCGGTTTTTTAAATAGAAAGAGTGATTCAAGAGGAAGGTTTATATGTATAATAATATCCATTAAAAAGTAGGTAAATACTGTTATTTTTGAGGTTTCTAATGTGATATCGTAAATAATTTTATTTTTCCGCTTCTTCATTGCAAACGCACGCTGAACCCTACAAGATTTATCAAAATAATGTACTGAGTATTGTAAACATTAAAAAGGTCTACAAAAAACCTCGCGGTGGTATGTGTTTTTTGCTTATGGATATCCCATATCTTTTTTTGTTAATATTCCACGATTGTGCCACTAGTTTATTGTTCATCTAAATTTATCATACAAACCTTTCTCATACGCCGCGGTCACAACATCCTCCCAACCGTTCAGATTCATTTTCTCCTTAATCGGTTCGAATCTCTCCAACAGTTCATTACACGCTTTCACTGTAGCGTACGCGACACTGTCACTCGTGATACTCCCATTACTAGCCATAGCGTTAGGCGACACAAAACTATTGCTACTAAATACTGTCACTTTTTCTAAAGGTATTTTCAGTGTATACGCACAAACTTGAGCGATTTTCGTATTTATACCTTGCCCCATTTCTATACCACCGTGTGATATAGCCACCGTCCCATCACCATGATAAACTGATATTGTAACAGCGAAATTCCACGAATATTCAATGGGGAAAGACATTATTGTCAACTTCAAGCCTTTCTTCTTCCACGCGTTCTGTGAATTGTACGTGGCAATTTGGGCTTTACGCTCCTCGTAATGGGAGTCGTATTTGAGTGTGTCTATTAGGTCTTTGATTGAAGCATGCTTTTGGGCAAGGTTGGCTATGCGCACTTCTATTGGATCTTTTTTGATGACGTGTGCTATATGCTCCATGATATGTTCTATTGTTGCGGTAGCTTCAGTTGTACCTGAAAATTAATATTACGCCCATTTTAGGGAAAGCTTTAATTTTGTACTATATTGTTACCATACCACTAAATCAATACATATAAATAAAATTGAAGTCTTTTAATATGAAATGAAAATCGTTTTTTTCATGCATATGAATATATAAAGTACATATGCCAAAATATTTTTGTTTGTCTGTATGTTTGTTCCGAGTAATCTCTAAAATGGCTCGCCGAATTGGTAGGGACTTTTTGGCGGGTAGTTGGTAGCTAATGTAATAAGGAAAAACATTGGGTACTTTTATTTTATACGATACTTTTTATTCCTAAAAATAATGCAATGTTTTTGCTGCGCGCTTTTTGTTATATTTTACTGCAGGAGAATATAATCTTATAACGCTAGTAATCACCGGGGTCAGCTATATCATATAAGTCCCATATCCTTAAACCTTACAATAAGTCAGTTTTTCTACTCTAGATATTTATATGGCAAAGTTTACCGAGTTAACCAGTTATATATATAAATATATATCACTCACCAGGTGCCCGACACCAAGTGTTCCCCGCTTTGTCAGTGAGCACGCTGTAACCTTGATAGTCCATCGTGACTGTCGTATAGGTTCCCAAGTAATAAGCGACCACCGCAGCGGACGCGTCATTGAAATTGTACCCACAATCCGAATAGTACGTAAGTGATAGATTCTGTATTACACCTTCGTCGTTTACTCCGAGCTGGAAGATAAAAATTTATCATTAATCTATATTCTGTAAAAATATTAGACCATTACAAACGACATATTCATCCACACAAATGTTTATACTGCCCGGGACCAAACCCGGAACCCTTGGTCTCACCATTACAACCTCTCAACACATTACACCAAATGGGTCGTCAATACATAAAATATTATTATCGTTTTCCAAGTTCAGTACCTGATAATTGGTCACGCACTGTTGTCTAGCCCCAACAGCTACCGCGGCCTGCGGTGGTAGTACAAAGGCTACAGGCCGTCGCAGTTTCCTGGCCACTAAAGCGGCCGAACAGGCCACCAGCCCAGACCGGGACGCTTTCCCCCCATACCCACCCCCCACACGGTCCACTGTCACTTCCACCCTGAAATTTGAAGACACCGATTAGAAAGCAATAAAACCAATGATGTAAAAAGTATAGATTCGTGGTATGTTTATTTATTTATTAACTTTGGTTCTTTGTCGGATCACCTCATTTCTGATCCGATCTAATAAAGAAACTCCGAGCATAGCCCGCTGAGCGACTTTTAAGTGATGATAATGGTTGAAGTTAAATGTTCATTACAGAAAAAAAACAAAGAAAACTTACTTATTCTGATCAATATCAAGCATTTGCGCTATAGCAACGTGTACTAAATCCATCCATTGCGTGGACGAGCGAACATGGATTCCGACCGCCGTGTTGGTCGCGTAACAACTATGAGGCTCCATTGTGAAGTGTAACTGTGAGGGTACACTGAACGAGCCTTGTATGACATGTTTGACGTCATCCCCCTTTGGCTGACGGTAACACTGTGACGTCAGCACGCACCTAGAAATAAAACAAATATATCCACTGACATTCACACAGCGCCATCTAGCCCCAAACTAAGCCTGTAATATGGATACTAAACAACGGATAAACATACTCAAATACCTTACTTTAAATACATATAATTATGCATAGATAAGATTACATAATAGATTTTTCAAGTAAGCAATTTTAGTACACAACAAATTTGTATGAATTTAACCAACCGGATACTGGTAGGTATTACAGCACGTATTGAGTAAAGGGACTTCATGTTGGTGCTATAATGAATTAATATCTAGTTACAGTCAACAGCATAAGTTGAATATAAAACTGAGAAGTGGTTTTTTTAATAGTTTGTATCATATATCATCATCCCATTAAACCTCCCGCAATGCTTCCCGTAAAGGATGTATAGGCCGTAGTCGTCCACGCGGGCCCAGTTTCTCTTTGCAGGCGTGCGCAGGTTACATCACGGTGTTTTTCTTCACCGTAAGAGTGTCGGATACACGTAAAGATAATTATAATTTCGAAAATTCGAAAAGGAATTGCTAAATGGCGGGATTTAAACCTGCACCCTCCAGATCGGCAGGCTACTGTCTACAGCAATGAGTCACTGACACTATCATATGTATTTTAAATCATAGGCATTAATTCGACGTTTAATTGTACCCATATCATGGAATGTTTTTATAGGAATCTAATACCATATAGATTTATCATAAAGGTTGAAATAAATGATAAATAAATAAATTAACGCATATTCCGCAAAAACGAGGCAACAAATTGCCAATGTTCTCGATATCACCATGTAGATAAACATATTATATAGGTAGTCTAGCCGATTTCTATCTGTTCCTAAGCAAACAAATATAATCAATACTAACCCTCCTTTCCTTATCCGGAGCAACTAGCGCCTCACCAATAGTCAACACAGGTGATGCCTCGCTCTTCTTATAATTCACTTTCACCAGACCAGAAGCCTTCAGCGCCAAAGTCCTAGTAACCGCTGCGACTATGCCGAGCGGTTGGCCGTAGTATGAAACCTTTTTGCTGGCGAGTATCTCTTCTTCGGAAACTTGCCATGGCACTACGAGCGGTGTGAAGCAGTTTTTCCCTGGTATATCTTTGGCCGTGAAGAAGGCAACCACGCCTGGAAGTTTCTGGAAGGTGGGTTTTTAAATGAGAACTCGTTGTTAACTTCTGAACTGTTTTATAGGGTCTAAATTCTAGTAATTTGTTTGATATTACGACACTTTACAATCGACTATAAATTTTGTATTCTGGTACAATTTTAATGGTTTAAAATGGTAATTCTATAGTAGCATTAATTGAGTTCACGCTTAACCTGATTTATTCACATTAAAAATTATTGTAATTATTTATTTTTATAAATAAAAAATTGAGGTGTTATAATATAACTAAGTACTAGTCATGATGGTACAAAGGGTATATGGAAATCAGTAGTGTGACAAAAAAAAACAGTTTGTCACACCGGTGTGACAATCTGGTGTGACTACGACGCCAGGACTCAATTTATATAATGGTGTTAGCAATTAAAATCTACCCTAAAACAGAACGAGTGAGTGCAAATGTATACTAGTCTGGTGTGAATTTGGTGGCAATATTTTGGACCATATGCCAACGTATTAGGGTTTTAAATCTAATGATATGATAAAGTATGTTGCACTATATACAAGATTCGGTGTAATTCTTTGAACGGGATTCCCGGGGAAGATTGTTTACTAACAAAAGATATACGTTTAATACTCAAAATGTAATTGTACTATCGATAACACTGTTTTTCAAGATAAGATTCAATATACCGAATTCTCCTCTTACAGTTTTATTTTAAAAATCAAGCTTACCAGTGCCTCACTTGCGTCGAAACCTTCAATTTCTCCAACACAAATGGTCGACAAAACGAAAGCAAGCTGAACTTCACGCGCGGAGGAATTCACGTCGCACGCATAGTTAGCTTCACCCGAGGACTGAAATGTATACATTGATTTATCATCTTAAATAGACCATTATATTATTAAAGCGAGCAAGTTATTGAAGGAGGCCTATGTTCAGCAGTGGACATTATGTGGTTGAAATGATGATTATTAGGTATTAGAGCGTCGGTGGCTCTGGTGTGGACTGTTGCCCTCCTACCGGGAGGGCTGACGTCCCTCAGTTCAAATCCAGTCACGTACCAATGTGTTTTGGCACTTTCGAAATTATATGTACGGTATCCGACGCTCTGACGATGATGAACAAAGGTTGTGCGTGAAGTTGGCAAATACTCACTAGGCACGCGTGGACAATTAAAGCCTAATCACCCTATACGGGAAGGCTCGTGCCCCTCGGTGGGGACGTTTAATGAGCTGATGATGATTTACAAATATATATATAAGTATGTTTATCCGTTGTATAGAACCCATATTGCAGGCTAATGCTTAGTTTGGTGCTAGATGGCGATGTGTGAATGTCAGTGAATATTTATCTTACCTGTACGAGTGCTTCAAGCTTGGGCACGGGCTGATTCAGAGGCCAAAGAGACTTGTCCGTGTCAAAGGTCTGGGTGCCCCGGGATATGCCTCGACTTAGTACAGATGCACCTGACGCATAGCGCGGGTTCAATAACCCCTCCGGGCTTAAGGACAGCATAGCCTGTATAAAAAATAATATTTGTTTGATCGCACATTTGGGTCGACGTCGGCTGCCACATCAATAGTTTTTTTTTATGTTACAAAGTGTACAGGACGGCCAGAACGCTCACCTGATGGTAAGTGATACGCCTGACCATGACAGAGCGGCATTGGAGGGGACTAACAACTGATAGACAGTTATTATCCTCCATCAACGCCGCACTGCGCCCATCACCCGAAAAACAGACGTCAGGTCTTAAAAAGGCTAGTACAAACGTCATCTGGTTTCGGGCTGAATATTACATGGCATTTTTTTTTGTTATGGCCACTATACAACTCTCTAGCTCTGTGGTAATTGTCACTTCTATTACTTTCTATTATTTCTAGTTTAGAATCCTAGCAAAGTTTATAATAACCTAGAAAATTTATAAATTTGCGTTTCTTGTTATTTTTCTGTGAAATTGTATAAACGGATATACAGCATATGTATGTATGGCTGTTTATCCGTTGCGCTACTTCCATAGTATAAAGTCTCTAAAATTTGGGCTAAACGTAAATTTTATTTATTCCAAAACCAACCTTATAAAACAATCCCAAAGCCAACGCCTTCCTACAGGCAGGCGTAGCCGTCGGCACATTGTCCATCGGTCGTATCTCCTCACTCAGCGATTTCAACGCGACCGACAGTGTCACATCACTGAATAATGGTTACTAGTGTTGCCACTCGATAGTCAACTATCGATATAATGTATCGATCGTTGGGCAAAATCAATAGAATCGATAGAACTAGCAATAGTATCGATATTATCGAAGCATATTATCTAATTAACTATCGATGGTATCAAAACGATTGCTTGTGATTATTACCAAAACTATTGATATACTATTAATACGCCTATCGATAGTGTAGACGTTTTTCAAGGTCAACTATCGATAGTCAAAATGTCGATAGTTCGGCAACACTGGTAAACCCTACAAGAGCTATATCCACGGAGGATCAGCTCCCCTAATATAAAGTCTCTAAAATTGGGGCTACATGTAAATTATTAAAAAACAAACCTTATAAAACAATCCCAAAGCCAACGCCTTCCTACAGGCAGGCGTAGCCGTCGGCACATTGTCCATCGGTCGTATCTCCTCACTCAGCGATTTCAACGCGACCGACAGTGTCACATCACTGAACAACGGCAGCCCTACTAGAGCTTGTTCAGTCAAACTGGCTCGTACGAACGTATCAGCTATCGGGCTGAACATTACATGGGCCGTTTCTATATTATTGTGAGCGTCGACTTTGAAGTGAAAGCCCGCGTTCAGTATCGCTAAGGCGTTCTGGGCTCGTGGCATTATCTGGAAATAGTTGATGGTTTTATTTGTATACTAGCTTTTGCCCGCGACTTCGTTCGCGTGGACTTCAGGTTCATTTACCAACACGGACTTTTTTGTAGACCTTTTTAAGTTGTACAATACTGTAGTACATTGTTTTGATCTATCTTGTAGGATTCAGTCAGCGTTTGCAATGTAAGCGCAAAAATGTGTTTTTTTTACGACCTCACATTAGAAACCTCAAAAATTGTAGCCTATGTGTTATTCTGATGTATAAGCTATATTGTGGTAAAGTTTCATTCAAATCCATTCAGTAGTTTTTACGTGAAAGAGTAACTAACATCCATACATACATCCATACTTACAAACTTTCGCCTTTATAATAGTAGTAGGATAGGTACCTTATTATTTAATTTGTTCGATAAAGGTTCCTCTAAGATATAAACAATAAACTCACTAGATGCACTCACTCAAATAGTGTCCGCGGCAAAATTATGCCTATGCATCAGTTGAGCAATATTTTTATTCATTCATAAAGAGCATCTGTGGCGCAATGCTGTGGACTGTTGCCCTCCTACCGGGAGGACTGTGGTTCAAATCCCGCTACGTACCAATGTGTTTTCGAATTTTCGAAATTATATGTACGTTATCCGATGCTCTTACGGTGAAGGAAAACATCGTGAGGAAACCTTTACGCACGTCTGCGAAGAGATTCAAAGATTGTGCGTGAAATCGTCCAATCCGCACTGGGCCCGCGTGGACGACTAAGGCCTAATCACTCTATACGGGTAGGCTCGTGCCCCTCGGTGGGGACGTTTAATGAGCTGATGATGATGTACATCTAGTTATTTAAAATCAAAATCAAATCATTTTATTTGCATAACGAATGTTAAATCTTATACAGGTAGTCAGTATTACGTAAGGTCACAATGTCGTTATACCGGGTCACTGCGTGCCGGTGTGCAAATATTTATATTACATTAATAATTACAATATTCATTACTAAATTTATATAAATAAGTTCAATACAATAAATGGAATGAAAATGTCAAATGTAAATAATGAATAGTACAAATAAAAATGTCAAAGGGCCGATTTAAATATTCCATCAGACTATAAAAACAATTGTCAAGAAGCCAAGCATTTAAATTCTTTTTAAAAAGACAAAGTGGCAAGGTTTTAAACTTATCAGGCAGTTTATTGAATATTTTTATTGCCATGGCGAACATATTGATAAAAAGTTGAGTTGCATTTAGGAAAATATAATCGACTTGCATGTCTTGTACGAGTTGAGAAAGTTGCAGCATGAGTCTTAAAATAGGAAATTGTCTAACGAACATACATATTTCACGTATATACATGCAAGGCAACGGGAGTACCTGTAGTTTCTGGAATAATGGTTTACAACTTTCCAGAAACCAGGCACCACATACTGCCCGCACGCATTTCTTTTGTACTTCAAATGCTTTGTCTATATCTATAGAGTTACCCCCACAAAGGCAGACCATACAATAATACTGAGGACACATATCCATGGTAGGCGGCCAGAGAGGCTTTCTGTGATATTGTTTTCCTTAGTCTCTTTAGGGCATAGACAAATCTATTCAACTTAGTGCACACTTTTTCTACATGCTTCTTCCAGTTCAGATGTTGATCAATTTCAATTCCGAGAAATGTGCTGGATTCCACAGTGTGTATATCCTTATCCGATAAGTAATGTTAATGTTACTACATTCCATTTTATAATTTTTGAATTGAATAAGCTTTGTTTTATTGATATTTAATAATAGATGATTTGTATTTAGCTATGTCACAATAGTATTTATAGAATTATTTATTTCATGTTAAAAAGAAAAGTTATGTCGTCTGCAAATAAAATACATCTGTGACTGGTTACTTGAGGTAAGTCATTGACATAGAGTAGGAAAATGAAAGGACCGAGTATACTTCCTTGTGGCACTCCACGGTTAACCATTTTGAACGTTGAACGATAGTGTTCCTTATGAAATGTACTGTTTTCCCCGTCTTTATGAATCAGTCTAGAGACTTCCGTACACTGTTTCCGATCTTGTAAGTAGTGCTTAAGCCACGTGTGGGCAGTACCCCGGATGCCATATTTTTCAATTTGATTAAGTAATATTTCGTGATTTATTGCATCAAACGCCTTACTCATATCGAGCATTAAAGCAGCTATTGATATTTTTTTATCAACACTCTGCGATATCTCCTGAACTAGGTTAAAGCAAGCAAGTGTTGTCGACTTCTTTTTTTGGAATCCATATTGGTTTTCATCTAATATCCTATATTTAATAGTTATCTAAGAGGTTCCTGTCATAGGATAGGCCTATCCTATTCAACTTATCGCAGTCCACTATTCGAGATGGTCTCCCCCATCTAAGAGGTTCCCGGATAAATTACTATGAAACATTTTTTTTATCATTTATAGGCAGACATTTGACCGCCATCTCACCTGATGGTAAGTGATGATGCGGCTTAGGATGGAACATGCTTGTCTAGAAACAGCCTATTCACTCTTGCCTTGAAGACGGCCAGGTTGCAATGATCGGGGAACACATAAGGAGGCAGAGTTCCATTCCTTTGCGGTGCGCATTATGAACAAGGCACCATAGCGCGCTGTGCGGATAAATGGAATGTCAACCACGTAAGGATGGAACACTCGCCCGCGTCTTATATCCCGATGGTGAAAAGGGGCTGGTGGAATTAACTCGTGTAATTCCATCGCACACATGTAGCATAAAAGACTTTTTGAATAAGTATCCCTTCATAAGCGAAGACATATTTAATTACTAATGGATTATTCCTTAATAAACAACACAACATTTTCATTTGTGTTTGAATTCTCCACAGGTAAGTGAATAACAAAATATTATTTATAGCTAACAATTCAAAATGTTGCACTTAAGTTAAAGTCCACGCTAATCAGAAATATTAAGATGAAAGCTTACTTCTAAAAATTAAGGTGCCAAAGTCATTACTTACCTTATAAGATCTAATCAGATTTCTGCTGGACAGTGGCGGAAACTTGATGTTCGTTATCAGTTTTCCTTTCAAATCAGCCTTTAGGAAATCTTGCATGCTCAAGTATGACTCCACTAAATTTTGATTGACTGAAATTATTAAATCAGTAACACTTTATGAAGCCCTGAATACATATAAATTTTATTGGAATCCTGGTTTAAACCCTTATATCATTTCATGAGAAAATATATATTAATATACAAGAAATTTCCGCTCGCTAATACGGGTCAATAATTAAGGGGCGGAGCAATATTTAAGGGTGTTTATTTGCTAAAATAAAAGAACGCTGTGTGAATGTCAGTGGATATAATAATATCCACTGACATTCACACAGCGCCATCTAGCCCCAAGTTAAGCGTAAAGCCTGTATTATGAGTACTAAACAACGGATAAAGATAACTATATATATTTTTGGAAATATATACATATTATACATAAAAAATACCCAGACTATTACAAACAGACATATTCATGCACACAAATTTTTGTACTGCCCGGGAATCGAACTCGGAACCCTTAGTGTAGCAGCCGACATCTCAACCGCTACACCAAATGGGTCATCAAAATAAAAGCAGATATAACTAGACTAGTCATAAGTCTACATCCAGTTGGGTTCAAGCGAATAGGTTAGTCGAGGAGCCAATGGGGACCATCGCGAGTGAATTTGCCACCAGGTGGCGCTAGTGCCGCGTGAGGTCCTAAAACATTCTATTTACATAGGTTTCATCGGTATTTTTGATAAAAACTAAATATTTTTTAATGTGCATGTTGAAAAGTGCTCTCCTTCATTTAATGTTTGCAAATATGGATTATTTGGCGGTAAATTTGATAGATTTAAAATCGTAATTATGAAAAGTCGTGCTATTTGATGGGAAAATTATGTAGAATAGCTTATTTCACAAGTTATTATACAAGAATAACTGCTTTTTAGTACCTACACATACATGATACGTGTCATTCCTAGTTAATATTTTAAGTTAATCTAGAAGCTATTATTGTAGAGTGTGTAGTTTCAATTAACAACTCGACCTCTAGACCTTACTCTACAGTGGCGCCACCTGGTGAGCAAGAAAACGGTAGTCCCCATTGTGTTCCATTGCAATTATATTGACCTAGAGGTATGTCACAGAGAACTTACCTACTGTAACAACTGCTTGTACTATTTCCAACAAAAGAAATATGTCGGAAGGGAATTCACGATGAGTATGCTTCATCGCCAAATTACCACCAATGGTGCCAATCTACGGGCAAACATAGATGTTGTAATGAGATAATAATAATAATAAATTATTTATTTGCGAGAATATGGTTACAATACGGTCATACAAAATTAAAATTCAACATATTCTATCGTTAAATCGACGTGCAAATTTTGATTTCATAATATTACCCATCATTCATTTTACAAAAAAAATCATACCTACTATTAAATTACTTTTATAAATTAAATTTTTATTTTACAAATTCATTCATTAATACATAATATACAAGTCAAAAAAAATTATAATGTGTCAAAGTAATATAATATGTCAATAAAATGGATAAAAATACAAAATGTCAATACATAACTTTCCATTAAATGTCGTTCTTATCATCTAAAAATTCATTAATTGAATTATACATTTTCTTTAAAAGGAATTGGATTGGAATGAATTTTCTTTAAAAGGAAGAGAGCATGAATCAATGGCTAAAATATGTGAATATTAATGTAATCTGTGATAATTATTATTTACCCGGAGACGGATTTTTTTTTATTGCCTGCTCACCATTGAGCCACCGACGCTCACACCAATAACACCAATCTTTAGGATGTAATCGCATAAATGCTAACCGAGTTTAACCCGTGAACATGGTAACTGCAAAGTCACCGAATCATCGAGAAGAAAATAAGCTTTAAAAAACTGCGATTAACACCAAAAATATGTGTTATGCAATATACCAATACTACACTTGGAATTAGCTGTCAACCGAATGTCGTATAAATAGTATGAATATGTACTAAGCAGTTCCTTTATCGCCTTAGATTACGGTGAAGGAAAACATCGTGAGGAAACCACTGCAGTGCCAGATATCGTCCCGTGAAAGAGGAGTGTTATGCACTTTTGTGTTTCGGAATGAGGGCACTGTAGCTGGTAAAATTACCGGGTATAAGAGATCTAACATCTGGTGTCTCTGGTGTCGGGCGCAGTACAGCATTGACGGAAAATAATAACTGTTAGGCCCGCGTTGACGACTGAGGCCTATACTCTATACGGGTAAACTAGTTGCCTCTCTGGTGGGACATTTAATAAGCTGATAACAATACTTACATTTCTAACAGGCACATGAGCGACCAAGTCCAAATGCTTCAAAAAGTGGTCTAAATATTTGAAGTCATCATCGGTGCTTCTGCCGCGGAATAGCTCCATAAGATCAGTTAGCGAGGTGCCAGCCCCCACTGTTAAGTTTGCATCAATCACACTGCCTTTGAGAGATTCAATTGACGATATATCAACGAATATACGCGGCTCGGCTTCATTGAGAAACACTCCTGGAACAATATATAAATGAATAAATAAATATTAAAATAAAATAAATATCCACTGACATTCACACAGCGCCATCTAGCCCCATGTTAAGCGTGAAGCCTGTATTATGGGGTACTAAACAACGGATAAAAACGTTTTTTTTGTAAACACATATTATACATAGAAAACACATATTATACATAGACCATTACAAACAGACATGTTCATGCACACAAATGTTTGTACTGCCCGGGAATCGAACCCTTGGGGTAGCAGCCGACGCGCGAAATCTCAACCGCTACACAAAATGGGTCGCCCACATAAATATCCACTGACATTCACACAGCGCCATCTAGCCCTAAACTAAGCATGTAATATGGGTGCTCAACGGATAAACATATCTATATTTATATTTATAGATACGTACATATCATACATAGAAAACACCTACACCAATAACAACAGGCATGTTCACGAAAAGGTTGAGGGAAATAAAGAAATAGGGGAGAAGGGGAATAGACTTTCGGTAGCCTTATTAAATATTTTCTATAACATATTATTAACACGTTCTATGCCGAGAAAATAAAGTTATTTCCTGTCCAGGCCGTGTCGGTCAGTGATGGTTGACATATAGACTTTCAGTTCAAGCCACGTCAGTCAGTGATGACCGCGTTTTACGAGGGTTTTCAATTCGTTGTTACAGGCCGTTGAGCAGCGCTGTCAAACTAAATCTCATATTAGTTGACCCGCGTGGCCCTATAGCTTCTTCATATCAAGTTGGTTTTTGAAAAAAAAAATGAACTTACAAAAAAATCAACAATCACCGTACATAAAAATTTATTAAAAAAATAACACAAATGTTCATTTTCTAAAAATGTAACTTAAAACACTGAAACTTTCTTTAAGATTTTGGTACATAACAATATTAAAGCACATAACAAATAGCCATTAAAAGGATACAGTCATGAAAAATATGTATAAAATTATATATGAACGTTGGCAAAACACTCAATACATAGAAAAGGTTGGTCTGGGCAAACATTACAGAAAGTTGGCACTTTTTTGGTCATATTTTGGCTTTTGCACGCCCAAATGTAGACACATTTTTTCTTATAACATTCTACGCAAGACCGACGAACCTTTAAAGAAGGTCCTACTTTTTTCTGCAGAACGTGCTTTCTTCTTGCCGTTCGGCCCGAAGGTGTTCTGGGCATAGATTTTGAACTAAAACTTTAGAATTTCTTTCCTAAAATCGACTATGGGTATAGACTTATTTGTGACGCTTTTATACAAAACTAAAGCGTTTACCATAGCGACATTCAAAATGAGATCAAATGCCAGTTTTTTATACCACTTTAGGGACTTCCTTAATGGAGATTGATATGCTGCCATCTGATCAGCTAAATCCACTGCACCTTTAGCCTTGTTGTAATCTACAACAATAGCTGGTTTCATCGTGGTTTTATTACGTTTCGTCACGGACACAAAACGTGTTGAATGTTTGTGGAAAGTACTAAGACATCACGTTTATCTTTCATCGTAAGACAGTTATTCCATCCTCACTTTCTTTAGCAATAAATTGGCCTCTTTTTAGCTTCGTAGTAACGATTACCTTGGGATAATGCTTTCGATTTTTACGTAGAGTCCCAATTAAATGTGTTTCATTTTTCAGAAGCTCTCTGGCTAAGGGTACACTTGTGTACCAGTTGTCGGTGTATAACAAATATCCTTTATTAAGTAAATCCTGGCAAAGGTTCATTACAACTCTGTGAGGCGTGACATTCACTTCTTCGTTTTGTTTACCAGCATATATATTTTTTTTAAATGTATAACAGGTAGTGTACACAGTTTGAAGAGTTTAATCCCGTACTTATGGCGTTTTTGCTTATTATACTGACGAAATATCAAGCGTCCTCGAAACGGAACCATACTTTCATCAATGCATATTTCTTGACCGGGGATAAATTTCTTTTGAAATTGATATTTAGCATCTCCAGTAAATTTTGAATGCGGTGAAGTCTGTCCGTTTTGTTATTATCGTCGTCGTGTGAAAAGTGGATCATTTGTAAGAGCAGTTCAAACCTGTTTCTAGACATTACAGATCGAGGAAAATTTTGGCCCATAATTTTATCCGTCGACCAATAATCAGAAAGTTTTGGAAGCTTTACTAAACCCATATACAAAATCAAACTGAAAAAATTTTTCATCTCAGAAATATTAGTTTCTGACCAAAAGCGAATTCTTGCATTTTTAGAAGCTTCAGCAATGTTACATATTTTCATCATCAGCTCATTAAACGTCCCCACCGAGGGGCACGAGCCTACCCGTATAGGGTGATTAGGCCTTAGTCGTCCACGCGGGCCCAGTGCGGATTGGACGACTTCACATACAACCTTCGAATCTCTTCGAAGGCGTGCATGAAGGTTTCCTCACGATGTTTTCTTCACCGTAAGAAGCGTCGGATAACGTACATATATTTTCGAAAATTCGAAATACATTGGTACGTGTCGGGATTTGAACCTCAGCCCTCCCGGTAGGAAGGCGACAGTCCACACCACTGAGCCACCGACGCTCTACACATATTTTAGTTACATATTTTATTTATAGCAAAAGCATTAGTACAATCAACGATTTCTTGCAAAATGCATCCGTCACCAAAAGTGCATAGAAATCTGCTGGAGATGTTGTTATCATTGAAGTGCGAATAGAAACCGGCATGCACAACATTCAGTAAAGGGGAATTATCATTTCCCGTTGATTACCTTTGGGATCTGTCAATTAGACGATGAAGTATCTTGTAAATCTTTGATGGCGGCATCAATTTCGGCTTCATGCCCTCTTGTGTGACATGATTCGCAAACGTCTATTGTTCATGGTGGGGGGGGGGGGGTGGAATATTTTCTTCATCACTGATACTTAGGTTTAAAGTTTTATCGAGGAGATCGATTTCTAAGTTGTCAATTTGTGTTAGGATATCTTGCGTAATCTCAAAATCTTCAAATTCATCCATGGTGATAACAATATGTGATTATACTTTTGAAAACAAATATATCTACAGCAGTAGTAACGTAGGTAAGCACGTCGTCTCACTCTAGATACTGACGGCAACTGCAAGTGCGATGAGCTACCCGACACCGCGACCCGCGCGCCCCCGTAACGGAAACTGCTTTTTGCAACCTATAGGCCGCGTCGGTCAATGCTGCTGACGCAAATTATTACCATAAATAATGTCTCAAATTTATTTTAGTTACAACCAAATAACATTTGAGGAAAAGATAAATAGATATAAGCAAAAAAAATAAAAATTTTTTGAACAGATTTATGATTTTTAATCAGCCTAAGGGAATCTACACTGACGGTCAGCACTGACCGCGTTAGCAGAGAACGGTTTATATTCTTTCTTTCTTTCTTTAGCCTGAAATACAACGCGTTCGTTTTTTCACGCCGGTTTTGTGAGACCGTGGGATCACCCGGTCGAGCCGGCCCTACCGTGAAGACGAATGCAATGACAGACGCATTAATTGTAGGATATCAATAAACTGTTGATAGCAATTCGTTTCTATTAACAATGCTTTGCACGTGTCATTAAAAACAACAAGTGTAAGGTCCCTTATTCCCTAGTTATTACACTAGCTACAATAAACTCTTACTCAGCTAAGACTTATCCGCCTGAATATTGGTACATATTGGCGCAAAATAATAAAGATCTATGTCAACTGCTAGACATAAGATAAGATAAAAATTATATATTGAACATGTCAATAAATAAATAAAAATAAAAAACGAGTACAATGTAGGCGGCATTATTGCTAAGGTAGCAATTTCTTCCAGACAACCTTTGGGTGAAAGAAAAATGCTTATAGGTAAGCGTGATAGATCTTCTCCATTTTGCGCCAAATATCCAGTTACTCCGCTTTTCTCATCCAACCTCCATATGAAAAGACTCAAATTATGATAATATTATTAACGTTACCTTGGCTAGTATTTCCGGCGACGAGCTGGTAGTCATTGAATCCCTCCCGAGCTAGCACCTGTAATAAAAGAGAGCAGATATACACACGAGTACTGTGCAAACATTCTGCGGCTATAGGAACACAAATTCTCCAAGTTCTAAGTTAAACAGCTGATGGTTAGTAACTACTAATTCATAAAATAAATAAATAAATGACCACGGACATTCACACAACGCCATCTCGTCTCAAGTTAAGCGTCAAGCTTGTATTGCGCGTACTAAACAACTAACATACGTACCTATATACTTTTTTTATAAATTCATACATATTATACATAGAAACACGCAGACTAATACAAGCAGACATGTTCATGCACATAATTGTTTTACTCCCGGGATCGAACCGGAACCCCTGGTGTAGTAGCCGACGTCTCAACCATTACACCAAATGGGTCGTCGTCAAAAGCGACTAAAGATGTGCTTTTAAGACACAGATCATATACCAAGTATCTATTTTAACAGAAAAGCATCTCTTCTAACAAGCAAACGTTTTTTCTAACAGTCAGATGAGACGCTTTACACTTAATAAATATACATACATTCATACAGTGCCATATAGCTCTTTTTAAGCAAAGTGCTCGTAATCTATTACATATAAATAAAATTGGAGTGTCTGTTTGTAATCTGGAAATAATAATTTCTTCTTCATGCATATGAATATATTGTTATTGTCTGTCGCTCTGTCTGTCTGTTTGTACGGGCAATCTCTGAAACGGCTGGATGGATTAACATAGGCTGCTTTTATTTTAGAAAAAACTTTTACGCGACGCGTTTGTTGCGCGCTTTTTTAAGATTATATTTTACTACGGGAGAATATCTTTTACGGCGGGTAATACCGCGGGAAATAGCTAGTATGAGATAAAATAAAAGACGGACAGTTTAATATTTTCCTTTAGTTATTAATTGTATTAAAGCACAATATTGTGAGATTTTTGCATAGTGCTTGGTGGCGCCTTAGACTGCACGTTTCTTTTAGAACAAATAGAATTCTATATACCTCGTAAACTCAATAGAACTACGCGTTATAAACTGTTTTCAAACTAACATTTTAAAAGTAACCTGTCGCACTTCTCTCCCGATTGATAGAATGATGAGCCAGTTTATAAGTTTATAACTTTAGCCCAGAAGTCAGATCTCGATATTAATAGTAATTTCACAACGTTCAACGTTCAAAAGAACGTTGATTAATATTCTTGAGGGGCAGTCTTAATTATGTCTTAGCATAATTTTGTAATTGTTGTACTCACTTGTAACCTATACTCTATGTTAGTATTTTTAAGTATGTAATTTACATTAAATTCTGTTTAACTTTTATTTTGCTAAACTGCTTCCATGTCAGCTGTGCTTGTCGTGGCAGTTTGTAATTAAGGCATCACTACTTGTTAGTATCGCTTACGTATGTATAATGTCAATGTAATAAGTGTATGTTTTGTAAACTGTCCTAAAATAAATAAATAAATATTTTTTTGGAATAATTGGTGTACTGTCTTAAAGTATAATAAACATCTATTCTAAATATCTATTCTATTCTTTAGTTACCGAGCCCTAAAAATAGAGTTCTGCAACTTACCTTAAACACATCAGCCACGGTGAAGGCTTTATACCAACGACTCGTAGTTCCACCGAGTTCAAGCAGGTTGTTCTTCTTATTGTGTATGACACACCATTCGTCGTCCACAACACTGCAACGGCGTTCGCAATTCTTGACGCATTTCATTGCGTGCAGGTCTTCAAGGTCCTGTTTTGGAGCCAAATTATTTTAGATTGGAAAGTGGGGAGACCCTTTGACTTTGAATAAGGAGACCTATTGGGATCCAATAATAATTTATTGTAATTCATAGATAAACATCAAAGTCGTGTAGAGTACATAGCTATATATTTATTTATTTTATTAAGAAGATTTACAGTTTTATATATATAAAAAAAAACTATCCAAAAATAGTATACAAAATATGAGTAAATAATCGTACCAACAGTAAAAAGAGAGCGAGAGATTCTCTAACCCTTTTGGGATCCCTTACTACCTACTACTTTTAAATCTCTGTAGGCAAGTACCCCTTAGTTTCACATATCAATGTAGCCTGGAACTCCTACTTTAACATATCTGTAGGCTGGCACCCCTTACTTTTATATCTTTAAAGGTTGGAACTATCTTTTACACCCTGTAAACTAAGACTTGATAAATTGCTGCGGGATCTTAAGTGCCTGTAGTCTGAAACCCATGAGCGTAGCCAGTCTGGGCTCAGGGTAGGGCAACAGTGAACCTATCCCGTCTGTGGACTGTGGACTGACGTCACATATAAGGCGTCATATTTAATGTCATTTTGAGCCAGGGTGGAGCAAGCGCCCCAGCTTGCCAGTGTGGCTACGCCCATGCTGAAACCGCTTACTTCACTATTTGCTAGGACCCCAAATATTAAGCTAGGAGTGGTCCCATCTTACTAGGTGGTAGACTCGATACTATGTCGTCTAGCTAGGTACAACCGCAGTGCCAGATATCGTCCCGACACAGAAGTGTTTTGCAATTCTGTGTTTCGGGATGAGGGCACTGTTGCTAGTGAAATTATCGGGTATAAGACATCTAACTCTGTTGTCTCGGGTGACGGACGCAGAGCGACATTGACGAAGAATAATAGATGTCCGACAGTTGTTGGTCTTCTTCTGTTATGGTCAGGCGTATACTTACCATTATTGGCGTGCACTCCATATATTCAAATAAGCAGTGCCTAGCCTGGCGTCCAGAAAACCCGGAAAATCGCCAACATATCAAATGATACCCACTTATTCGCCCATTCTCCTTTACAGATTTGAAACCACAGCACTCAATTTGGCAAAAAAAAATTATTGTTTTTGCGATTAGTGTCACTCACTTTGCATAATCTCTCTACTATTCTCATTGGCGGTTCGTTTTTGAGGCACGGATGGATTCTACCTTTACATATAGAGAATATCATTGGGTGTAAGAGCGTCGGTGGCCCAATGGTGTCGCCCGCCTATCGGGAGGGCTGAGGTTCAAATCCCGCCACGTACCAATGTGTTTTCGAATTTTCGAAAAATATATGTATGCTAAGGCCTAATCACCCTATACGGGTAGGCTCGTGCCCCTCGGTGGGGACGTTTAATGAGCTGATGATGATGATGATTGGGTGTAAGTTAATCTCAGTCGCAGTATACTTACACATAGCTTATACTGCAACTCCGGATCGGCGTCAACAGCGAAACTCTTGAACGCGTCGAGTATGGGCCGGTAGCCGGTGCAACGGCAGAGGTTACCGCCAAATGAGTTTTCCACTTGTTCTGTCGTCAACTTCATGTTCGATCCTTCGTATAAACTGCAAGTCAAATATGTTTTGAACGAGCGAAGCCCCGCGGTGTTACCCGTGTTTTTGTGAATAAAATTTGCTTTTGTTATTTTGATAAGAAATAATATTATGTTCAAAACTAATTTTCATTTAAAACAGCGATTAAATTAAAATTAGTTTTGACAGACAGAGTTTATTGCTGGATTCTTCTAAGTAGAAAACTACCGTCCGAACCAGTGGTAGCTTCATTTGACTTTCATAGGTGTTCTGTAAGGACCTTAACTGAATAAAGACTTTTTGATTTGACCAGCGGTATAAAATATTATCCAGCAGTAAGACGTAGCCTATGTATTTATCAAGGGTGTAAGCTAACTCTGTGTATCAAATTTTACTAATGCTTCGCTAACCTTTTGACCGGACTTCCAGACACAATAGAAAATCTATTGTTTTGGATGTATCCGGCGAAATTATATGTACGTTTAACCGACGCCCTTACGGTCAAACATTGTGAGGAAACCTGCGCATGCCTACGAATAAATTCAAAGGTTGTGTGTGAAGTCCTGTCAAAAGCCTATACACCCTTTACGGGTAGGCTCGTGTGCCCCTCGGCGGGGACGTTTAATGATGATGATGTAGTAGTCACGTGAGGTGCGCACTATACTCGACACTATATTACTTTAATTTACTCCTTATTGCAACTTATTGAAATAAAAATCAACAGGCCAAACACTGAATCGCTTTTTTCAAGCATAAAATTTCATATTTTTAGTTAAGTATTTTAATTGTTTTTTATTGTATCTTTGTATATTTTTTGACGTTTATAAGTGCTTTTTGTAAGCCTCATTTGAAATAAATGGATTTGGATTTTCGACTTTGGAAAAAAAAAACACATTAAACATACCTGTACATACTCATAACCCAACCGGGCGAACAGTACCCACATTGGGTCCCGTTGAAAGCGGCCAGCCTGGATTGTATTGGGTGGTAACCATCTTTCTGGTTGCCTATACCCTCTACGGTCGTTATATCCCATTGGTGACATGACAGAATGTGAACGAGGCACTGTAAACACAAATGTCGTTAGACATGTAGCCTATTTTTTTTAGCAATAATGTAGTACTATCGGTACCTAATAACCACATATACTGTAGACAAAAAGACATATAAGTTATTACCCTGTACGGGTAAAAATAATAAAATCTTTATTCAAAGTTTAACAAAACTGTCTTAAAATAAATAGTGATTCAATAGACTGCATAAGGATTTTAACTATGTCGCAGTCATTAACATCCACCCCACGGAACTCTTTGGTCAGTATAAAAACAAAACTATTCTTAATAGTAAAATGTTTGAGTTACTGCATGCGTGAGATAAATAGTCTTTAGAGTGCGTTTTATTTATTTATTTGGAAGACCAACAGCTTCAAAACAGTATAAAAAAACACAATAATAACAAAAAGCCAATTACAGGTCTTCACTTACAGTAATATAATGAAATCAACTTAACTACGATAACAACAAATCACAAAATAACAAAACAAATAAACTATATGTTAATATATATATTATTATATATATATAATATATTATATATAATATATATATATATATTATATAATATATATATTATATTATATATGTACATATATACATTTAATGAAAATTATGGTGATGATATGATATATGGCGCGCAAACACACACACACAAAGACATCCTTGTGTGTGTGTGTTTGCGCGCGTGCGTGCGTACTCGTATGTCCGTGTGTGTCTTTGTGTAATTGTTACCTATGAATGAGTTGCGTGAGCATAAAAGAGTGCAATAGCCGTGAACTCGATGTTTGCTCAGTATTTTGGTATAAATATGAATATTGTCATGGTAAGGATATTATGTTAGTGAATTTCAGGTCTTATATTTCAGGTTACAGTGAAAGGTACTTACAGAGTTCACGGAGACGTGTGCTTCTCTTAGTAGACGGATGCGTTTTGGGATACACACGCACGCGCCACATCCACCTTCGTGGCACATCGACTTCGTGCCATGGAGCTGAAGGTAGCTGCGGAGGGTATTCGTTCAAGTCGTAGTCGGGCTCACTACCGAACGCTGTCAAAACATACAAAATACTTGAGAAACAGAGAGAAAGATATAGGTATCTCTCTTCAACCTGTCGCAGTCCACTGCTGAACGTAGATCACCCTATTTTTCGCCCGATATCCTGGTCTTCCACTTTTCTCATTCAGCCTCCACTAGCGACCTTTCGCAAAGTCTTAGGTCCATAGGGCCGAATAGTATATGAAATGTATATTGACGACCCATTAAGTGTAATGGTTGAGACGTCAGCTAAAACCAAGGGTTCCGTTAACATATGGGTGAATCAACTCTAGACACTCCTTTAGAAGTTTTTACGAAAGTAATTAAAAAAAATTATTAACGAAATCGTTAGAAAATAAACATTTATTGGGTAAGTTATTTCATCTATTTTTTAGGTTTCGTAAATTGGCGCGACATATAAATGTTAATAAACGAGATTTTTTAATGAAAACCGATGTGGGTATTCCTATTGTGATCCCCTGCGTTACTTAACTTTGTTGTTTTTTATTATGAAAATAAACAAAAAATTAGACAAACAATTGAATAGTCATTTATTTAAGTTTAATTACAGTCTTTTTGAATAATCAACCTTAATTTTAAGTAATTATAACTAGAAATAAGTAGCCATTTATGTCCACTGCGTCTACTGCTCATTTTTATCTGTCTTACTTTGAAATAAATCTGGAATTATAATGATCAGTCCTATAACACTGACTTTCTCATCTTAGGTCAGTCTTTAGGCCCCAAAATAACATATTTCTCATAAATTAAGAATATTATTAGATGAGCTATTTTTGAAAATGGTAACAAAAATTTAGGGACAAAAGGTAACGCCAGAGAAAAACCGGTAACGCCTGAGAAAAACTAATGGGTAAATCTAAAGAATTTTAACAGATTCATAGACAATTGAAGTAAAATCTGAATTTTAACAATAAACATTAATCGAGATTGATAAATTAAAATTAAGTGAGATCATAAATCATCATAATAAGTATTATAACATAGTCATAAATAAACAAAATTATTGTTAACAGTTTTACTATCATATTGAAATGATTAATATTTTTTTTTTCGAAAATGTCAACCGAATTTTCAAAACTGATAATAGGATCTGGCGTCCTTTTCTTATATTATCCTTGGCACCGTAATTTTTGTATATATCATCATAATCTATGTAAGAAATGTCCTTTTCATCCAACCTAAAAATCTTAGCGTTTTCATCCATAACTCTTAAAAAAATTACTTTTATTTCTCCGTCTTCTTCAACGTCAGTAATCGCTTTGCATACATAACTGTAATATCTTTGCTTGGATACATGTACATCGGTTAATTTGTATAATTTTACTAGTAGAAAATCTCCACTGCGAATCTTCTGATTTTGGTCATAACTGCCACACGGTTAGGTAGTTGTCTGATCATTTTTTTCAGTCGCATGTATATTGAATGAAGCGTCGTTCTCAGGCATGGGTACTTCCTGAAGGATGAAGACACTTACAGAAACCTCGTATTCCAGTAGCATTAGAATCACAGAAACAGCTTAATTCTCTAAATTGTAGTTTTCCATAGCAGTTAGAAAATATTTGATGAACCTTAAGGGTTCCTACTAATCTGGGGATATTCTTTGGTAGTGCTTTTTGTTGATTTTCTATATCTTTTTCAGGGATTGTAAATAGTTTTATTTTGCTGATACTATTCATTTTATCATAGAATTGTTGAACATCAGAAATATCTTGACCATTGGCTACAATTCTGTCAGCTGTTCCTTTAATAAAGCCCCCAATACCATCATCAGGTCCTTTACCGTGGCCTGCTTCAAAAACGACCACGTCATGTTAGCAAAACCGTGTGAAAAAAAATGTGTGCTCATCAAGTAGAAATTTTTGCTTTTGTCTGTATTGTTACGTTGGCCATCCGAAAAAAAGTGCACGGTGTTGACATCTTTAAACTAGTATTATCCATTCAGAACTGGATCTAGTGAGCATGACGGCAGGCTGGTGGTTGTTTGATGCGGAAATGGTACAAAATGAATGACTTTATAACCTCTGTAGATTCACTATCAAAAGTATAGACCACAACAGTGTGAAGTGAAATTTGTTTGCGTGATCCTCCGAAATGAGGATTGTACTTTCTTGGCTGTACTTACAGCTATGATTTTCATTAAAGTCTGCAACTATAACACATTCGTTATAGCGAATATTATCGAGACAACGTCGGAAGTTTTTGAACTGGTCTTAATATTAAATACATGCTTTTAAATGCTGCAAGATCAGTCTCAAATCTTTTAATAAACATTCAGTTTCTTCATTTCTTTCTTCTTTAATATTTTTAATAGCCTTTAGGCCTTTTTTATTAGCCTTCCCATCTTTTATATACTTTTCTTCTTTTCTTACCCATTCTATCCAGTTGATAGAGCCTTTTATTTTTTCAATCCAATAACAGTTCGTTTTAAACTTACATTGATACAATTACCGTACATACAAGATTTCGAATTTACGTCACAAACTGTCGATTCGATATAGAAAGTTTAAGTCATCAGCACCAATTATGCTGTTTCTTTTTAGTGCCTTTGCCTTATAAGCAAAATTTGTGTGCGTTTTGCAAAGGCACATGTCCCTAGCGTCAACAGTAGCCTTATAACATAGAAGGTTTGTTCTTTGTGAATAAAAGTATGAGCAATGAACATCAGGGTTTCTTTTTAAAAGTATTAAACAAGTTTTCATGAATCAAGCATGAACCGTTTTTGCTCTTTTCTTCCTCTTTTCGTGACAGTTTCTTTTTTTGCCTGCTGTTGCACGTGAAATATCATCTCTCAAGTAAAAACATTTAATTTTCGTCTTCAACGCTGTATTTTTGTCTAAGGACCCTTTTCTTTGTACTATTGTTGTCGATCTAAATTATCTTTAAGTATCTTTTTTTTCATTCCTGAACTCTTTTCTTCTACAGTTGAAAAAATATTTTTTATAACTTCACGTTTCTTCCTTGATTTTGTTGTTTTAAATGTCTTCTTTATAGCTCCACTCAAAAATCTGTACCTCAAATTATCTGTTTCGTTCATTTTCAATTTAGTCTTTCTTTGATATCTTTTCTTATACTTTTCATATTTTCGTTTCAAAGTTTCAATTTCTTGTCTTAGTTTTTCGTTTTCCCTTTGCACTCTTGACCTGTCTTTTTTATTTTCTTTCGGCCTGATTTGCTGCTAGTGATGTGAATGTACTGTTGAAGATGCACATGATGAAGTAGTTGGTGACCGTGATAATATTGTTGAAGTATTTCTTGGAGGTGTCGGTGGAGGAGCATCGTTATTTTCTGAAATCGGTGAGACAGGAGGAGTCATCATCATCATCACCTCATTAAACGTCCCCAACGAGGGGCACGAGCCTACCTGTATAGGGTGATTAGGCCTTAGTCGTTCACGCGGGCCCAGTGCGGATTGGACGACTTCACACACAACCTTTGAATCTCTTCGCAGGCGTGCATGAAGGTTTCCTCACGATGTTTTCCTTCACCGTAAGAGCGTCGGATAACGTACATATAATTTCGAAATTCGAAAATACATTGGTACGTGTCGGGTTTTTAACCTGAGCCCTCCCGGTAGGAAGGCGGCAATCCACACCATTGAGCCACCGACGCTCAATGGTGAGGAGAACGAGAGAGGAGGAGTATCTTGCAGTAATCTTTCTTGTGCTTTTTTTCTTTCCTTTAACTGCCGTTTACGTAACGTCCATATGACACGTGCATTATATTTTTCTTTCGGGGTTAAATCTTTCACCAAACGTTTTGTTTTATGATAACGTTCACGGTGTTTTTTCTTTGCTTGTTCGTACTTATCTTTATTTTTTTTAACCTATCTCTGTATTTTTTTTGTTTCTCTGCTGCAGTAAGAGGCATCTTTGTTGACCTGAGACAAATAAAAAATCAGGAGATATAGTATAGTTGAAATAAGCAACTGGGCTTGTGATAAGGGTACCACATTACGGATAGAATACTTATATACATTTTTGGAAATACATACATTATTATATGAATAGAATATACAAAGATCAGAATTTGTAGCCATCATAAATACTTGCTACTGGCGGTAATCAAACTCGCAATTTTATAAGTTGCGGTCAGACGCTTTCTCCTAAAAATTCTCTCTTTCCAGTAACGCAAGAGATTTTTTACCTGGCGTTACCGGTAACGCTGGAGAAAATTTTACTTAAAGTCACGATTCAACTCCACTAAATAGACAACGACCCAATTTTTTAACATTTCCTTGAAATCAGATGGCTTATGCAACATTATATCGTTATTTCACTCAAAAAATTTGATAACTTACCACGAGTCCCGCCGTAACGCTGTAGAGCTGCAATAAACCCACGCACACCTAGCGAGAGCACAAAGCGGATTGAAGGGCGGGTGGCGCGCGTTCGGCTGCTTTGAGCCAAATTGACAAAATATTAGACAATTTTGACCCTTAATGACGTTGCTATGTGTCGCCGTTTTGCTAATCATCGTATTTGAATTTGCCAGTAACGCAGTAGACGTGATTTTATCGACATGTTTGGGACCATATTTAAAAATTAAATATTATTATAGAGTTCAAATCTTAAAGTTGTTGGCTTTTAATCGTAAGCTAATTTCAATCTCAATATAAAACCTATATAAAAAGTTAGTGTACTTATATAATTTTTCAGAGGATTTTCCTAATTTGTTTTATCGACTAGGCTCGGGGACACCCATTTTTAGTATGAAGAATGCTTTTGATCTACTGCGTTACCACACAAATTTCGTAAATATAAATTTAAATCCGATGTTTATTTAAACAACTATATTAATAAGACATCTAATATTTGTTTATACACAAGAAAGAAGAGATTTTATTATAAAATATAGATTTTATTGATACTTTTCTGCCGAGGACGCGAAAGGAGTACTTTAAAAGTTGATTCACCCATATATGTTTGTATTGGTCTGAGTGTTTTCTACATATAAAATGTAGGTATGTATTTACAAAAAAAAACTTAAAATCGGATTAAAATACATTTGGGAAATTAAATAACAATATAAAACATACTTACACAAAGTATAACTCTCCCCATTAACAGTGAAATTGATTTTGTCCATTATCAGCTAATCACAAAGCTGAAAAATCAAACCGTGTAAAGTAAATCCTAAAGTAAAGTTAAATCCATAACATTTTTACCTTGTCAATCAAGTCCCAAATTTAATGTGCAAGCCATTTTCATCCTTGCTATTATTTATTTAAGAGCTTAGTCATAACTAAATACTACTATACTTCATAAGTAGATAGGTACTGATAAGTAACAATGACATAATTCACATGTCAACTTTTGGTGATAAATACAAGGTAACAATAAGTCTCGATTTAATGTACTTATAGACATTTCAATAGACTGATACACCAACTAAGATGATCAATGTTAGTTTATTGTTTATCTAAGTACACCAAATACAAATTTTACTATATTTTTGGTTGGATACCTAAGACTCCGGAATGCAATTTGGAATATGTGTGATCCGAAATATCTAGATTACCACAAATATTCACTTGATTGATTAATCTGGATTCCAAAATGAAATCCGAAATTTTCTGAATAATAAGAAATAATGAAAAGCAACACTGAGAACTTTGTGCAGAAGAGGCACAACTCTGTTCACTGCTGATACTGCACTAAAGCTAATGATCAAAAGAGAATTTGAGTAAAATTGTTTTTGACAAAATAGAAAATGGGATTAGAGAATGATCTATGACAGAATGACATCCAAAAAAAAACATTTAGATCAGGCTGTTATGGTTTGAATTTCGACTAGTTAACAAAAATAAAAAGTTAGTACAACTTATATTAATGGATTTGCTTCAAATTTTGAAAGTACACCACTTAATATAAGTACAGGTTTTGTTTCAATAAACTGTGATTTGCTATTCTCAGAGACACTGTTAAATATACATTTAATTTAATTACATTTTTAATGTTTATAAGTTTGCCAAGGACTTACATCTCCAAGAAATAAATTGTGTTTTAAATTCAATTAAATAAAAATAAGGGACTGATAAAATTTAAAAAATTTTCAAACAATTTTTTTTTCTTGTTACAAATACAAACAAACTGTTTTGAACCTACCTACAATTTATCAATTAAAATAAGCTATTTATACATTTATCTTGTTTTATCTTACATACATACATTATGTTGATTAAAAAACAAAATTTAATATTATGAAGATAAGTTTAATTAAGTTCAAAGTCAATATCAACATTTTCAATTGAATTAGAATAAGGACTTACCTTTTTAAAATTTTTACAATTTCTAAATAAATTAGAAATATGCAACTTAGGTTGACCCTTTCACTTTTTAAACACTTGTGAACATTAAAACAGGTTGTTGCTCAAGAGAAATCAAAATACACAAGCCGAATTCTCTCAGTAATCAATGATCGTCTCGAATCAGTATAAATCTAGATAAAAACTACTATCGCAGCAGGATAAACTGTGGCATGAGATAAACTTGTAAAACATTGTGAGGAACAAAAAACAAAATAATTTGAGAAAGATCATTGAACTTCGCGCTTAAATGTAAACGTCAAAATAACTTGTTTAGTATAGTTTTAATTTTAAATAGAAGGTGTAGGAAGTATTAGTGTACAGCCAAAATTTAATCTATATATTGAAATAATCAAAAAATCTTCATGCTTCAATATAATACATAATGTATACATACTTGGTTTATTGGTCATAACATTTGTTTATTTATAATTTGTCTATCTGTTTGTTCCGTGTAAACTCTGAAATGGTACTTTGTTGTTACGAAATCTGTACTCTGTTGCTAACAAAGAACTGTCGTAGCTGCTGTTATAAGCAGTGTTGCCAACAAGGTGAATCTAAAACTTGCTAAACTGATGTAAAAATTTTGCCAAAATTATGCTAATTGCTTTATAATATTGCCAAAAAATAAGCTAACATTTTTCAATGTCAAATAAAACGTCATTTAATTTTAAATGTTTAATAATCAACAAAAATTTATTTATTCTACGTTTTAATCGACTACGTTACTAAATAAAATGTTAATATCTTCGTCTTCATCGGCAGGCTCGGCAGCTGATGTGCATGTAGACGTGGAAGCCTTATTCTCAAGACTATAACTCTCCTTGGTACCTATAGAGCGCAGTACGTTATCCGGAACTATGTAAGAATAGCAGAATTTCCCTGCCCTCTTTAGGCCGAATCTGACGTATAGAATGGCATTTAAAGTTTTTATCGACAAACGGTTGCGAAGTTTAGTTTTGACTATATTCATTTGGCTAAAAACGCGTTCAATTTCTGCGTTGGAATAAGGTAGTGATAAAAATGATATTGCTAACTGAGATAAATCTGCAAAGGGGTTATTACCAGCTGCATCTTTGTAATCAGTTACTTCATTCCAAAATTCTACAGTGGAAGATGTGTGTTCCCATTTAATGTGCACTATGTTTCTCCATTGAGACATGAGCCTATCCATTGTAGCTGCATCCACTCGGAATTCTTGGGCAATATCGATTAGAGAAGGCTTGACTGCTTTTAAAGTTTCTTCTACTGAAAATAAAGATACTTTCTCAAGTATATTAAAATTAATTGGTAATCTAGAACGCAGCTCTGATACAAGTTTCAGTGTGAAATTCAGGCAACGTTGACGTAAATTATTTTCCACTTCCGGTTGAAGGTTGTATTCCCGTAATTTTGTTTCAAAAGCATATCCCATGTACGGTTTCGGATCCAAATAACTTTCTATATTTTGTGTAAAAATATCGACTCTCGCAGGTGGGTTCAAAATACGCCGACTTGTAGATTGAACTAAGGCACACAAATCTTTGTAAAGTTTTGTTGGGTCAATATTGTTGCTTTCAAATAGCTTGTTCACAGCTTGGACTTCCTCCAATATAGGTTTTAAATACAATAAATACAAATGATTCACAGGGTCACTATACATGGAGTATAGTGTTTCTGCCATATAGCAGTGGTTATCGCGCCTAGCAACTTCAAACAGGAGTTTTAATATCACCCATTGCTCCAGAATACGGTTGACTGCTGGTTCAATTGATATCCATCGGGTGTTGCACAACTGTGGAATTAACAATGGTTCGGAGCCACAGTTAATTGTTTGGTAGATATTTTTGTAATATAGTCGACGGTTCGAAGAATGACTAAACCAATTGTAGGTTTCTCTTATTAGAAATTCAACATTCCGTGGTAGAGTTTCTTCCGAAGCATGCGATAAAGCCAACTGTAATGAATGGCACACGCAGCGAACTAATACCAAATTATCATTACCAGTTTCATTTTTTAATAGGGCATGTACTCCGTTGTTAGTGCCTGTCATCACCGTAGCATTATCTGTGCCAATACCGATCATTTTTTTTATTTCAATATTCAAAACTAACAATAATCCTTTAATACCGTTGACTATGCTGTTTGCAGTGCCATCTTCAATCTCGACCAACCCCAAAAATGTGGATATTATTGTTTTTGAAGATCGGCTGAAATATCTGATCGATACTCCCAACATTTTGCTTACAGAAATATCCGTGGACTCATCGAGCAAGAGACTGTACTCTTGGTCTCCCAAATCTGACACCATTTCTTCAATAAAATGAGGCGCCAAAACATTTTTTATAATATTTGTGCATTTTGTACGATGGACTCGTAAGTCTCCACTTTTGCTATCACCGAATCGGTGTTTACATAAGTCTGATAAATGATCTACAGCCATAATCGAACAATGCGCGCACACAAACATCGCTAGTGAAGATTCTGCTCTCTGTGTATTTAGATCTTTTTTAACTTTGGGAAAATTAATTGTTCTTTGACTTTTTACTGGTTCTATAGCTTTCTTATGCTTTATTGACAAAATATGTAACTTTAAACAATGGACTTTTGCAATCATCTCGCACTTGCAGTACTTACAATAGGCCTTCGTCGTATCATCTTCGACAGGATGTAACCAATCCTTGAAATCCAGCATTTCCCACTCAGACCGGTAATGCTGACTGTATTTAGGCGGCATAATAACGACTATCAAGCAATTAATTAATAATGCACGTAAAACTTTTAAACTTTCTTTCATTTACAGTGACAGTAAATACGTGAATACGCGGTAATCGCGGTATAGTACTTACAATCTATCTCGCTTCTTTCGTAAAGGAAGGAAGGAGTGAAAGAATGCTGTTTGTCTATGGCATATTGAATTAGATTTGTTGGGGAATCCCCCAAAACACGCTTGAGAGCGTTTGACGTAAAGGTTGCCCTTGCCGTTAAGTTGGCACCATCATCAAATATCAGACAGTGATGCCCTATCCAACTATAAAGAAGTACATCAACAATAAAAAACAAATGATGATTACAGTATATTTATATATATTTTTGAAGTATTTGGACTTAAAAAAGGAAAGTGAACTTGTTATTCATAATTATTTTATATGCCAAAAAATATGCTATTTGCTAAACAACTTATAAAAATGCTAAATAACATACAAATATGCCAAATTTAGCATAAAATTTGCTAAATTGGCAACACTGGTTATAAGGAAAAACTTTTATCCGGAATCCATCTTGAGTCAAGCACCTGTCTTTCTTCCATAAAGCCAGCATTTCCGGTCCCTTTTTCCCCCTCCAGCGCCCTCTATGGTAGATTTGTACCACTTCCTGGGCGCGAGCGCCCGCTGAATTTCTTCATTATAGCGTCGTTTTTCGCGTCATAAGGTCAGCTCTTCATTTCGAAAAACGAATAATTCATAGTTCATAGTTAGGTCCCTTTAAGATAGATAGTTTTATAAATGGATCAAGAAAATTCTGGCGGGATGGAAAAGGAGGCGGCATCGCGCAAGCGGCGTTCTTCGGCTACGAGTTCGGGGGAAAGCGACTCTTCTACCGGCAGGGAATCACCGAGGCAACCAAAGGCAAGAAAAATGGAGCAAACTGTGAGTTACGCACATTTTGAATTTTTATCTCAACAAGTGGCATTTTTAACCAACCTCTTGTCAAAAAGTCAGGAAAATTCAATCTCTAACGAAAACTCTGGCTCCAATAACATATACGATCTAAATTTAAGACGACCTACAGTAAGAGAAGTATCTAATACCCAACTAAACCTATCGGATATACCTAACCACAACGGTGAAAGATCCTATTTTTGCACAGGCAAATGAAGTTTTCGTAAATAAATTGACCGAATTACAGCGTTTTAAGTGCGATGATTGGTATGCAGTTAGATTTGCCGATACTCAGAAAAAATATTTAGCTACCCCCGGTTTCGTGGATTTTGGCGTTAACGATTCATTAAAGCGTTTTGAGACCGCTATGATGAGAGAAGAGTCGCGCACACATTTGTTAGAACGTACATTTGCCGGATTAACGAATGCTTTACTTGTACAAAAGACAGAATTAGTAAAAACTTTGCAATTGCTAGTAGACTGGGCCAGTGATCTAAGACAACCCCTGACCGCTACTATGATTTTCAAAAGAATCCATTATAGCAAGGTAACTGATGATTTGCTTCAAATTGTATGCGGTAGACGTGCGGATTTAATTCAATTGCGTAGAGATGCATTATTACGTCAAATACCTGAGGAATATCATCGCGATATTTTTTACAAAATTCCTCCTAGCGCTGAAACGCTATTCGATGATAACTCTGTTCAAAACTACCTTCAAAAAATTGGTGGTGTAGATAAACTGGTTTCTATCCCACAACCCTACAGTCGTCCGCAGGCCAAAGATTTTTTTTATCGAAACCAAAAACAATCAACAAGTAAACAAGTACCCGACACATTTTTTCGGGATCAACCTACCACCAAGCGTCAAAATAAACCTTCCCATCGGGCAAACCAGTTTAAATCGGTCAACATTAAGCGAAAAGGAGGGAAAGCTAGACCACGATCTACCCCCAAAAATAAACATCGCGATTGACTCTCGGCACTTTCTAGGCGGTTGTCTAAAACAATATCAATATGTTTGGAGAAATTTGGGAGCACCAGTTCATATATGCCGTTTGTTAGACGGGGCTCGAATCCCTTTTTCCATAAAACCGCCATTGATTTTTCCGAGTTCTGCGGCAATGCAGTGTTACAGCACAAAAAATTCAGCCGAAATGACAATTCAAATAAATTATATGTTAGAAACGGGTATTCTCGAACCTGCCCGGCAAAGCCCGAGCTATCTTTCGGTAATGTTTTTGATACCAAAACGAGACGAAGTCATCGTCCAATCTTCAATTTGAAAGAGCTGAACAAATTCGTCATAACAAAACCATTCAAATTATTCAACCACTTTCGGGTACCCTCATTCTTACAACACCGAGATTGGATGGCAAAAATAGATTTAAGCCAGGCTTATTTTCACATTCCTATAGCCAAGCAACATCGTCGATTCTTACGAATGGTTTATCAGCATCAAGATTCGAATCGCAGCCAGCTACTACAGATGACCTGTTTACCTTTCGGAGTGTCCTCGGCTCCGAGAACATTTGCTACCGTGACAAACTGGATAGCGGAGTTTCTGAGGAGTCGAGGTATCAGGTGTGTAGTCTATTTAGACGATTTTTTACTGGCGAACCAATCACATCAGCAACTGCAGGACAACATAGCATTAGCAATCAAAGTCCTGCAGTCGCTAGGATGGAGCGTCAATTTCCAGAAATCGGTTGTAACTCCGACACAGTGCCTCGAGTTTCTCGGCATTACGTGGGACACACGTTACAATACAACGTCCCTGTCGGAGGCCAAGTGCCTATCGCTACGCAAAGCACTTGTACAACAACTCGATTCCGGCAAGTGGTCTCTGAAACAATACCAAATTCTAATGGGGAAACTAAACTTTGCCAGCTTCGTCACCAAAAGGGGGCGTCTTCACTGTCGAACCCTACAGTACTTCAGTCGACAACTATCGAAGTCCCATCCCTACCGGAACTCAGTGTCCCACCTACTAACAACAGACGCATCAGACATCGGATGGGGGGCCCAACTAAACGACAATATTCTTATGGGATCTTGGAAGAAGTCACAGAGGAGATTGCATGCCAACGTGAAAGAAATGTTCGCAGTATACGCGGCGATCATTCACGAGCAACGCCACCTGAAAGATGCTCATATTCTTCTCCAGACAGACAATCGGACGGTGGTATCTTATATCAACAAAGAAGGCGGAACAAAATCAAAGAAGCTTCTAAAACAAACCAGACAACTTCTTACAATTTTAGACAGTTTGAATATAGTTTTGGTGGCTCAGTACATCCCAGGACGATACAACGTGGATGTAGACGCGCTATCACGGGGGAAGGATTGTCCCGAGTGGCATCTGATGCTAACCGCGACAGCACCAATATTTCAGTTATGGGGAGTGCCAGAGATAGACCTATTCGCATCCAAAACGGCACATGTGGTACCAAATATGTGTCATTAGACAGGTCGGACAAACAGGTACAGAGCCACAACGCATTCTGCCACGAGTGGCACTACAAGCTAGTGGGTATTTCCACCCCGAACCTGATGCCCAGAGTTCTTTGTCACCTACTCCAGCCAGCGGCCAGTATATCCTGATTGCCCAAAATGGCACAGAGTGTTTTGGGGTGGACTTACAAAGTCGAGCTCTACGTCCACCATATCAGATCCAAAACTTGGCTCTGACACTGATAGATACTCGAACCGGATCCCATCCACCAGAAATTCAAGATCTTCAACTAGAAGCCTATATTAAACGACTGGTCTGAACAGGAACAATCACTGTTAATGAAAGGTTGGCGCCAGTCCACCCTAAAAACTTATATGCCAGCGTGGAATAGGTGGAGAAGGTGGTGTGAGTTACATAATATAAACTATAAGTGCCCAAAAGCTGAACAAGTTGCACGTTATATTGCATATTTACATCAAGTAATAGGCCTTTCTTTAAAACTATATTAGTGTAGTCGCTCATATCAACTTTCACTCATTTAAATTCTAAGATAGATATTTTCAAACTTTTTGTAAAAATATGTTAAGAGCAATTTCAGCTGCTCATTCAAAACCTCCTATATGGAGTCCAAAATGTTTACTACAATACTTAAGTCTTAATAGCCCTAAGGAAAATAATCTTTACGAAGTGTCAAAACGTACTGCAACCTTATTATTACTAGCTTCGGGCCGCAGAGTTCATGACTTAACCTTATTACGTATTGATGAAAATAGTTTAATTGACGAGGATAGTAGTATTGTTCTATGGCCAATTTTTTGGTTCCAAGACCGACAATGTTAACCATCGTCAATCTGGTTGGCGTCTTAATGCTCATCCAGACAAGAACTTGAATCCTGTTTTTGGATACGTCAGTTGTTAAAAAATATCTCAAAATCGTAGACAAAATATTTTGAATTGTTTATAACGTAGAGGCTTAAACCTGCTACAAGAATACTTATTGGCGGGTGGGTAAAATCAGATTAAAGACGCTGCGTATAGAGGCTACTCCGGGTTCAGTGCGTTCAGCAGTAGCATCACTAAATGGTTAGAAAATTTTCCTATCGATAAAATTCTAGCAACGGGAAATTGGAAATCTGTACATACTTTTCAAAATTATTATCAGAGAGAAATTATGTCTGAAAAATCTAATAAAATAGAAATAGTTTCTTTATCTAATTACTTTGATACAATTAATGAGTAATATATAATTATGTCTAAATAAAAAATTGTTTTTTTCCTAAATTGACAACTTTATTTAATAAAGTACCTATACACATTATAGCGTAAATAACTTAAAAGTTATTTGCACCAGGAGATAACAAACACATCACTCAAGATGGATTCCGGATATTGATACTAAACAAATAATAGAGAGTTTTACCAAAAATTAAAACTTACCTATTATTTTTTATTCAATATCGGAATCCAGGTAAGTCCTACCTGGTGCATCATGAGTGCCATAATGAAGAAATTCAGCGGGCGCTCGCGCCCAGGAAGTGGTACAAATCTACCATAGAGGGCGCTGGAGGGGGAAAAAGGGACCGGAAATGCTGGCTTTATGGAAGAAAGACAGGTGCTTGACTCAAGATGGATTCCGGATATTGAATAAAAAATAATAGGTAAGTTTTAATTTTTGGTAAAACTCTCTATTATTATGCGGTCCATCGATGTAATAACAGAGTAAAAAAATTGTCATCATCCCTATTATGAAAAAAAAAATGGTGCACGGCGTTATTAAGTATAATACAATACATATAATATCTTAAAGATGACAAATTTATGTATTGTAATGGTAATATATTCTTCTTTTTCTTCTAGTATCCGCAGAATACCAGTGACCGTAGCGCATACCCTGCTGTTACAGTTTTTTTTACTAAGCGGAGACCATTTTGGTGCCTAATTTTATGTAGTATATATATATATATATATATATATATATTATATATATATATACATATAATATACTATATATATATATCATATATATATATATATATATATATATATATATATATATATATATATATATATATATATATATATATATATATGTATATTATGTATTGTTGGTTATTTATTAGTCCTAAGTTTTGTTATTTGTATTTTTTGGTACCAAATAAACGTTTTTCTATTCTAATGTCAGTTGTTAAAGTATACCAAGGGTTCAATTCTCAGGCAGAACAAAAATTTTTGCGTAAACAATGAAGCAAATAATTTGATACCCATCGGTTTTCGAAACACAATTTAAGCAAGTGTTCGTTTAATCTTGCGAAATCTCATAAAGCTCTTCTTTCTAACCTATCCCAGATAGGCATGGTCGTTAGGCTTTTAGTATTTATGTCTGTGAGGCCATTAAAGAATTCCTCATACCTACCTAACTACCTGATTCTTTTTTTATCCTCCTGCTTAGCCTATGTAATTAGCCATCGTCCGCGATAAATATCTCGCACATAGCATTTATGGAAACACACATAGCATCTTAAAGCATGAGACTTTATGAAAACTTCTTCGTACAGTTTGATGACGTACTTTTTGAAACTGATGGTACTGGAGCCTTTGTTGTAGTTAGATCATCGTGGTATTGGTCCTGTAGTTGTCCTTTGGAGAAATCGATCATGTCTCTGGTAATACGATTCCTAATTATGTACCGTACAGTTATACATATCCCTATTACTGCGAATTCGTAACTAGAACTTGGATATCACTTAGATTTGACTGGTGCGTACTGTAGGGCCTTAGTAACGATATTTTGTATGGCCCATCCTCAGAATAGTTTTTTTCTGTATTCTGAGGGCCCACCTTGTCAACATGCCCACAGCCCGTTACACTTCATAATTTAATTTTAATACGTAACCAACAATTTTACCGCCACATTTTATATCTACTATTGTTTATATTTACAGTTTTAAATTTCGAAATAGAATGTTTAATCTGAAGACATATAAACTTAGGGTAATTTAAAAATAATTTGAAGTAAGTATACAGCCGTAAATTACAATTCTATTTATCCCAATCAAATAGTAGTTTCTGATGATGTTTGTATTACAAAGTCACGCCCCTTGCGGGAACCGCCACGCCATACATAGGTTTGTATATCTCAGTAATACTTCTGAGAACTGTTATGTAAATAAATAACTACCAAAAGCCACTTACAATGCTTTGCTATGTTTATTCGTTGACGACATCCTAATTCGTATCTACTCGTATGTCTCGTTTAGATTACAAGTCGGAACATCATAGGTGTCGGTACCCATACAATACAAACAAAATATTGTCAAAACACTTTTTTTTGCTATTGAAGATACGTTTTTTAAAAATCCACTGACGCTCACACAGTGCCATTAAGCCCGATATTCAGTGAAGAGCTTGTATTTAGGGTACTAAACAACTGATAAACATACTTATATAGTTTTTTGTAAATACATAAATTTTATACATAGAAATACCCAGACCTTTACAAACAGACATGTTCATGCACATAAATGTTTATACTGTCCCCCGGACAGACATCGAACCCGGAACCCTTGGTGTAGTAGCCGACGTCTCGACCATTACACATGCTCGTCGAAAATATGAAAATATGTGTGCATTAAATGAACGTCTGTTTGTATTGGTATGGTTGTTGTCTATGTAGTTATGGTACTAATTACATTAATTGTAATTATAGCAAGAGAAACAGTGTGTATGTTTATCCGCTGCTGCTACTACTGCTGTTGACCGCAGATGGGTATTAACAGCTTTACCGGACGTCAGTGGCTCCTTGATATGGACTGTGGCCTTGCGATGTACCAATGTATTTTAGAATTTCGAAAATTATATGTACGTTTATACGACGCTCTTACTGTTAGGAAAAACATCATGCGCACGCGTACAAAGAAATTCAAAGGTAGTGAGTGAAGTCGGCCAGTCCGCACTGTGCCCGCTTGAATGACTAAGGCCTGGTACACCCTATACGGGTAGGCTCGTTTCCCTTGGTGAGGACGTTATTAATGAGCTGATGATGATGATCCAATGACTGACCATGATTGCTATAAGTACTTCGTTTACTTGCGCGATCATCAACCGACCGCATTATTATTATTTAGTTCGAACTCATTCGTTAAAATATTACTTTAAGATAGAAGTTCGGTTGAATAGGGCAGTGAAAAACATTTTTTACTCTTAAAGCTTGAACATTAAACTAAAATATTGTTTACGCTTGTCAACTTCAGCTAAGAGTTTGACAATTTATTAAGCGACGATAAGGACTCTGAGGAGTTAGTTGTTTATAATACAGGGAAGGACTTAGTGGTTGAAATTTAATTTACTAATTCACATATTATATTATTATACAAAGCTCATCTATTCGTAATTCTGCTTTGTATATAATTGTCATGGTATATTTTAAATAAAGTTTAGTTAACAAATCAGATAAGCACTAAATTATTTAATTAGCGTATGCTGCAAAAGTCGTTGCCAAACGCCCGGGGCAATAGAGGTTTTTATCGTAATGACTTTTTTCTGTTGGCATCTTCACAGCTTTATCGGACAAGTGGCAAGCGCATAATATATGGCTCTCAGCCCAAACAAAAGAGGAGACCAAGACTACAATACTAAGAATCTGGCCAGGGTTGATACTTTAGTTTTAGAAATGGGGCTATTAAATAATTCTCGCTCGAGAAAGTACTTGTTAGGATGGCGTGAAAACTTCACGTTTAGGTTATATTTTCAAGACCATTAAAAAGGGCTAGATAGCCCGTTTCGGGCTCAATAGTTAAAATGGAGTTAAATAGATCTAGCCCAAAAGGGCGACAACACTGAATGCACACACACGGTTTCCTCCCCACTCAAGCGCCACTTTGACGATTCGGCCATGCCAACGGGTGGTATTTCCTGGGTGTGTTCACGACACGTGGCGTCAATATGTCAATTATTGTTATAGACGACCCATGTGGACCATATTGTGGGGTAATGGTTGAGACGTCTGCTACTACACAAAAGCTTCTGGGTTCGATACCCAGGTTTTACTACCTGGGGATTGACTTTTGTGTGCATGTACACTTCTGTTTGTGATGGTCTGGGTATTTCTATATATATAAATTATGTGATTTTACAGAAAAGTGTATAAGTTGTTGAACCGTTGCTTAGTCCATACTACAAGCCCCACACTTGAATTGGGACTTATGTACCCAGACATGTTCATGTACACAAATGTTTGTACTGCCCGGGGATCGTGACCGGTACTCTTGGTGAAGAAGCCGACGTCTCATCCATTATACTATACCATAAGGATCGTCAAATGTGTATGTATATACTAAATAGTTTGTTTATCAATTGTTTAGAACCCGTAGAAGCACCTTACTGAAATTGGGACTAGATGGCGCTGTGTGAATGTCTATTATTTATTTATTCCCAAGTCCGGCCCTGTATAAGTCGCTGACAGCATCAATGGGTTCTGTTTCTTATAACTACCTAACCTAAGCCAATTAGGTCGAGGTGGTAGGGGACTTTAGAGATTTGACGCTGACGAATTCATTTACAAACTTTCAAATCAACCCAATGAATACAACTGTTACCATTTGAATTTGACTGGAACAATTTATTGTAAAATCATTAGATTTAATATAAGTGCAACTTTCAATTAAGAAAGCTTAATTTAAAAACACAATAATAGCAGATTACGAAGTTAGTTAAATATGTGTTTGTTGGAATTGTGTTGTTTATACGTGCAACTTGACATGGGGTGCCTTCTAATTGGGGCAACTACATTCGTAAGTATTAATTATCTTAATACAACAGCATCCATCGTTATGGTAAATCTTTGGATCATCATCATCATCTTTGCAGCCAAAACTATACACTGCTAAACGAAGGCCTCCCCTAATGATTTCCACGCGGACCGATCCCTTGCAGTTGACATCCATCTGTTACCCGCCACCTTAACCAGGTCATCCATCTATCTGGTTGGGGGTCGGCCTACGCTTTTCCGTTACGTGGACGCCACTCGAGTACCTTTCCGCCCCATCGACCATCGGTTCTACGCACTATATGCCCTGCCCACTGACACTTTAATTTGCTTATTCCATCTTTGGATGGGTGGCCCAACTGACCGAAAATATTTCCTGTAATCTCTCCCTCCCTGCATCGGATGGCAATTTAACCCGTTGTTCCCGGCTACTATCACAGGATGGTAGTTGTTAGCACCCACTAATTCGCATTGCATCTATGTGGTGGTCTTATTAGTTCATAGTCATACTCAAGGAGGGCTTTCGACATGTAGTGGGATGTTTGACGATGATATGCGCCAAATAATATACTGACAAAGAACTTTTAGATTAACCCAATTCAATCAATGGGGGTCTGATTTAGACTAATTTTCGTGTTTTCGCGTGTTATGTATAGTGCTGCGACGAGTAAACTTTTAAAAGATCTATTTTTTGTGAGTTATGTTTTTTTGCCATTTCGTATAAATATGTTTTTAGCGGATCCTCTTTTGTTCACTTGGAACCATGGGTTCAACTATCACAGGGTGCAACCCACATCGTCAATGGCACTTTGTTTGATTTATCCTGCATAGAAGTATATTTAATATTATATAAAATGACTTGATCATTACAACCTAGAACGTCCACTGCTGAACGAAGGCCTCCCCTAATGATTTCCACGCGGACCGATCCCTTGCAGTTGACATCCATTAGCTACCCACCACCTTAACCAGGTCACCAATTATTTGTCACTTAACGGTATATTGTAATTAAATATGTCTTAAACTAAAAGTCATACGCTTACGCTGATAAGACAGGAAGACATAGGATTTAAAACTGTATCACTACGCATTTATTATTCAAAATCGACCGTTTGAATGTTAACGTGGTTCTAGTTAAAGAATGGCAGCCGGTCCCCGCTACCAATCATCATCATCAGCTCATTTAATGTCCCCACCGAGGGGCAAGAGCCTGCCCGTGTAGGATGTTAGGCCTTAGTCGTCCACGCGAGCCCAGTGCGGGTTGGACGACTTCACGCACAACCTTTGAATCTCTTCGCAGGCGTGCACAGGTTTCCTCACGATGTTTTCCTTCACCGTAAGAGCGTCGGGAAACGTACATATATTTTTCGAAAATTCGAAAACACATCGGTACGTGGCAGGATTTGAACCTCAGCCCTCCCGGTAGGAGGGCGACAGTCCACACCATTGAGCCACCGACGCTCTATCCGTTACCAATATGGCGATCATAACATAGTTTCGCATAAGTGGCCACGTAAGCCGATTTGTTACACCAAGGTGGTCCGATTGTTTATTGATCTGTCTATACCTACTATATGGATGGATAGAATAGGTATGTACCCAGTAGCGTGCACTCCATATATGTTAATAAGCAGTGCATACCAGACAACTCGGAAAATCACACGATTCCCACTTATTCACAATTTTTCCTCAAAACATCGTGAGGAAACCTGCGCACGCCTGCGAAGAGATTTCAAAGGTTGTGCGTGAAGTCTGCTAATTCGCACTGGGCCCGCGTGGACAACGATTTACGGGTAGCTCGTGCCCCTCGGTGGGACGTGTAATGAGCTGATGATGATACCGATCCTCTGCTTTTCTCATTCAGACTCATCATTGAAAACGTTTGCGGGAAAAAGGAAACGTAGAATTTAATTATGTCGACTTTTTAAATATTTATCTTCGTGCATCGGAGGGCTGTCGATCTCGTCTATACCAATCAAAGGATATAACACCTTAATACCCAGCAACTTCATGATCGAAGTCCAGCAATCCATGTTGTGCTCGCATGATGATTAATTTGAATAAAACTGTTTTGATTAATGAATATTATTCCTTTCCAGATGATATCGCTGATGGTATCAATATCATCAGTAGTATTGCTGGCATTGGGACATGAAATATCTGATCCTAGCTCCCAGGAGACCGCGCATCGGTTACTTAACCTATACATCTGAACGTAAACCACGAATCTATGAACCTTATTTTCGGAATCATTTTACTAATCAGTATTATATGGATGTTGTCATCGGTACTTCTAGCTGTCGGAGTTAAACGGGTAAGTTTTTTAACAATCACATATTGTCAGTGAGCTAAGTGGCTGTTATGAATAATAATATTTTATTTGTGAGTGAAGTTAGAGTGTCGGTGGCTCATTGGTGTGGACTGTTGTTTTATTTCCTGGAGGATGCAGGTTCAAAACCTACCTACCAATATCTTTTCGAATTTTCGAAATTATATGTACGCTCATCCGGCGCTGTTTGCGTGAAGGAAAACATCGCGAGAAACCTGCGCACGCTTGCAAAGACATTCTAAGGTTGTAGCGTGAAGTCGGCCAATCCGCACTGGGCCTCGGAGTAACTAGACTGCTCCGAGACGCGGGCCTATCCTTTACGGTAGGTTCGTGCCCTTCGGTGGTCCACGCGGGCCTATCCTTTACGGTAGGTTCATGCGCCTCGGTGGTCCACGCGGGCCTATCCTTTACGGTAGGCTTGTGCCCCTCGGTGGTCCACGCGGGCATATCCTTAGCGGTGGGTTCGTGCCTCTCGGTGGTCCACGCGGGCCTATCCTTTACGGTAGGTTTGTGCACCTCGGTGGTCCACGCTGGCCTATCCTTTACGATAGGTTCGAGCCCCTAGGTGGTCTTCGCGGGCCTATCCTTTACGGTAGGTTTGTGCCCCTCGGTGGTCCACGCTGGCCTATCCTTTACGATAGGTTCGTGCCCCTAGGTGGTCCACGCGGGCCTATCCTTTACAGTAGGTTCGTACCCCTCGGTGACGACGTATAATGATACGTAAAATAGCCGAGTATAAGAGACCTAACTTCTGTCGTATCGGGTGACGGGCTCAGAGTAGTGTTGACGAAAAAAACAACTACCTACTGTTATTAATTTCCTTCTACATAGCTGCTGTCATGGTGAGGCGTATCGTTCTCTTATGACTAGGCCTTCACCCACAGCATAGCTTTGGGGGAAGGCTAGGCTAGCTTTGTGATTTTGTAGCTGGAATTCAGCCTGCAGTGTCCTTACGAAACTGGGGAAATTCGCGCAGAGTAAACTTTTCACTATGTGACTTCTTGAAGACTTGAAATATGAACCTACACCGAATCACGCAGCGATCTGAATCCAACGCTGTGACCACTAGTAGTTATGAGGTTTTATGATGATGTTTTATTTTAATCATAAATATTAATTCATCATCAGCTCATTAAACGTCCCCACAGAGGGGCACGAGCACAGATTTCCCAATACAGGAGATGGGGCAAGCCGCGTTTAAAGTGCGACAAATGTAAGCTCAACGCACGAATTTTAGAAGAAATTACCGTTTTTTCTTTTAAAATGCCATCCTGTGCAATTGTAACATGCCATCATCGCAATAAATCAGTAAATTTACCAAGAAATATAATAACTTTTCACAGGTAAGAACCGAAAAGAAATTGCGACACTGGGCCTGCCTATAAACTTGGCGGCTTGTCCAGTCTAATTGTATATTCGGATGTCTGTGGGCACGAGCCTACCCGTATAGGGTAAATATTAATTAATAAATAAATATCCACTGACATACACACATTGCCATCTAGCTCCAAACTAAGCATTAGCCTGTAATATGGGTTCTAAACAACGGATAAACATTCCTATATAATTTTTTTGTAAATACATAAATATTATACATAGAAAACACCCAGACCAATACAAACAGACATGTTCATGCACACAAATGTTATTAGTGCCCCGGGATTGAACCCAGAACCCTTGGTGTAAGAGTCGATGTCTCAACCATTACACCAAATGGGTCGCCCAAATGAGCTAAAAGACATCTGCGCTTGCTAATAACCCCGTGAAGCTTTGAAGGCCATCTGCGGCCAACAGCAGTAGTCAGTTCGAAAAAAAAACATCCAAATTGTACAGATTATTTATAACATTCGTATTTCGATTTCAGAACAATCCGAGTTTCGTTCTAACCTTCTTCGGATATAGCACCTTCATAGTCTTCTTTGAAATGCTCAGCTCTCTGTTGTTTGTACTTCATTCGACGTGGGTGGCGGGATTTGTGCTAGCAGTTACTTCTTGTAAGTTAATTACCCTCTTGTTAATTTAAAAAAAGTAAATAAAGACAACCACACTGGCAACTTGCGTGTCGTGCACAAAAAAAATCGTTTTGTAATAAGGGACGCTTTCTCCACGACGTGACATTGAATCATACATATATTGTATTAGAACTCTATTTTTCAGTGATCTACATACATTTCCTGATGGTGGTGCATTCTTACTATGAACTTCTGCTGAGAGGAAAAGTCTTCGGGCAACAGCAGTTGTTGGATGAAGAATTTCTAGATGATTCCGTCAATATAACCAGTAATCCTCCGGTAGCTGATATTTGAAGAGAAAAAAATGTCTACTTAAATATTTATATATCAAAACAATATATTAAGTAACTAATCATAATGCGCAAAACCGAATTAAAGAAAACAATTATAACAGAAAACTGCTGTTCAATTATCGATTGTTATAGTTATCGTTGTTACCTATAAATATTTAGTTAATAAGTAAAGACCTTTTAAATACTAATAATACTACTTAAAACAGTCATTTTTTAATATTCCATTAGTGTAAATGCAGTTTATTTTAGTAAGTTACCTGTAGCTATAAGTATAATCATAAAAAGCACTATGAATAACAATAAAAAACACTTTAATATAATGAACAAGCTTGGTAAAATAAATACACAATATAAGTTTTAAAGAATTTATTACAATATACATTAACAATTCATATTTTTCAACATTGACTTAGAGAGGCGTCATTAATTCATTAAATAATCATCTTAGGTAAATAATGATAAATATACCATATAGTTGTTTAAGGTACACATCTGAGTAATTATACTCTTTACATAACAACACATAAAGCTGGTGTTACTATGCACCACCCAATAAATGTCAATTTTATAATAACACCAAATATAAATTTGACTACCTTATCTACTCATAAGACGTTTAATAATTGCAAAACATTTCGCCCATAAATTATTTAATTTTAATATATACCCAACAAGGAAAGGAAGGAGTGACTCAATTTGTAGTGGGAGCGAGAAGCTTTGCTTTAAAAAACAAATGCATTAATTCATGAAGGAACTAAAAAAACTTAGCTTACTTTTGCTGGCGAACTCTAGTGACGAGGGTGAGTGGGTAGTAGGAGAACAGTTTATATAGTACAAAGTTTTTATTAAATTAATAAATAAAAATCTCACATCCTCACCAATAATTTACCAAGCCCCAATTAAATTGCATCATAAATTTCTTTTATGTATCCTACCAACTACGATAAAGGGTAAATACATGTATTCTTATAAAATAAATATTTCAATATATATCTGGAAATACTTCTAATATACAACAATAAAAATATAATGTATGACAGCCATGAATGTTGAGCAGATATATATATTGAAGTATATACAGGTACATTTGTTTTATCCTACAAATGCTATTTACTTGTGTGTGTTACGCTTTCGCTAAGTTTCACACATATAAACATATTATTTTGTCTACCCCTAGCACAGTTATACGCATAGCTTGCACCCACCCTTGAGATAAACTACTTATATCTCCACTAATAAATTCATAAATTTATTTTAAAAAATACTCAAAATCATCATTATCATGGCCAAATCCATGGACCTCTTCTGCTGATCATATGCATTCTGCAATGCTCTCCTATTAATAGGGATTGGAGCAAAGTGCCTAAATTCTGCATTGATTTTGCCATGATTAGGTACTATATCATCGATGATGAGTAGCCAAATCATATCCAAACGAGCAGCGTAAACATATCTTCCAACGCGGCTGTGAACAATTTTGGAGATATAACATCTCCAAAACTCCATCGTCTAACTCCTCGGTGCAATTGGATAGGTTGTGTAAGCTCTTCATGTACACGGACTGACATAGTAGCGCTCTCGTACAGACATCTCAACACTTCGCACATGAAGCACAGTCCAAGTCTCGATCCCATCGAAGGCTTTCTCATAGTCCACAAACGCCAAGCATAAAAGCTGGTAGTAGCTCTGCCGGAGTGTATGTATGTGGTCTATGGTGCTGAAGCCTTTGCTGAACACGGATTAAGAATCAAAGAGCTTTTGAAGGGTCTTAAGCACGTAAGCTTACGCTTAAGCTGATTCAGGGCCATCTTAATCTCGAGTGACCTCTGGGATTCAGATAGATGTCGGGTTAACTTAGCTCTCGGTTCTTCGGCTATGCTTGAAGCGGGAATCTGTGTTCACCACTACATCATATTAAATAACTCGTTGTAAAACTTCTTAATGCCTTAATATCTGGTTTGGATAAGTTACCAATATGATTTGGAGAATAGCAGGGAGATAAATTTTGTTATCTTTGCAACGACATGATAAATATCTGTACTAAATCGATGCTATGATGCCATCGATATGACATACTTAATATAACGGGCGATAAATAGATATTTGGCACATAAATGCAAACCTTTATGCATTTTAATTATTGTATGTAATACATTATTAACTGTATTATATACCTATTATTTAATACAGTAGATTTCTAGTATTAAATGGTATCGCTATTGCTTTTTTTATAAAATTTAATCAAACAAATATTTTATATGCAAAAGAATGATAGGTACCTACCTACCTCAACAAATTCATAGAAAATATATTTTTTTACTGTATAAGGTGCAGTCGTCAACATTGGTTGCCAATGGTTTTTTCGATCTTTTTTGGGCCATAATTTGGACGTTTACTCAATAAAAAAGAGCTACTAATGACATCTAGTACCTTTTCATATTTGTTTTAAAGTTGTCAGTAACACTTAAAAGTACCAACAGGCTAGCATGCTCTATGCTCGATTGCTTTTCTTTTTATAAATGGCTTTAAATTGGCCAGTAATCGTTTATAATAGTCTACGGCCAGTGTTGCTTGCCTATTAGGTACCGCTAAAAGTAAAAACAGTAAAAAATTAAGAATTATATAACCAATGATGCTTCTAATATATTGCCAGATTAGGCACATTGTTTACTCTCATAATCTTAGATAAATAATCTGTGCTAGTTTTTTTTAGATAAATTTGAGCGTTTTACACTTATGATTGTCCATCTGATATCGATAAATAATACGCTTCTACATAAGACACTATAAAGAACAAATACCTGAAATAACGTCTAACGGCTGCTGGAGAGGTGTTATCTAATGGCCTTCATTTTAGCAGCAGAGTTAGATAGTTCAATAGTACTCTGAAACAGAGTTTTGTTTCAGAGTACTATTTTAGAGAGAGTAGTTTTCTGTGAGGCTGTGAGAGAGCAGGAGCGTGCGACTCCGGTCGAGTCGGACCATATTTTGTTCGGTTTGTGCCAAAGTATTAGGTTTATCATATATAAATTTTACAATATTAAAATAAGTTAACGCCTTTTGCAATTGACATAGCAAAGAAATCTTGACCTTAAACTAAAGTAGATTTAATTGCCATCAGCATTTTGCTTCTTAAAGTTCTTCTCTGCTGTTAATTTGGACGTAGAAATTGTAGGCTAAGATAGCAGTATAAATGTTTAATCCTGAAATGTGAACAAAAAATAAATAGGTATTACAAGAAACGTACGTACCAAAATGCTTTAGAATTTTCGAAATTATATGTAGGTACGTTATCGGACGCTCTTAAAGTGGAGGAAAACCTCATGAGGAAACCTGCGCACGCCTGCGAAGAGATTCTAAGGTTGTGCGTGAAGTCGTCCAATCCGCACGTGAGCCCGCGTGGACGACTAAGGCCTAAACACCTTACGGGTAACTCGTGCCCCTCGGTGAGGATGTTTAATAAGCTAATAATGATTACAAGAAAAAAGATATAAATCAAAAACACTAGGTAATACTTTATTTTTCTATATGAAACACTGCAGGGTGTTAGTACTGTACGGGGATCGAACCTGGAACCTTTGAGAAGCTGACTTCTTAATACAACATGGGATTTTAAAAATATTTTGACCAGCGTGGTGGGTAACGAGTACGCTCATTTCTTAAAGGTCTGGATTTATTCCACAATGTTTGCGGTGCGGGGCTGAAAGTTCCTGTGAAATCACACAGTAAAGGAAACTTAGTGACACTTATACCTACTTGCCTCTTCCTCAGTAATCATCACGAAGACAGTATCCTGCCGTACGTGTGAATTACCCCTTCCATAAAAAAATACTTACCAATGTAAATAAGTTCAACGACAATCGTAAATGCATGGTAATCGGTCACGTGCAAGAAGAATATAAAGCTGGAGAGCAGAAAGAAGACGAACCACACGATGCTGTAACACTTGATGATTCCTGTGTGCTCCTGAAATTGTTGAATATATATTTTTATTGACACACACGCATCGCCCCAAGTTAAGCGTAAGGCTTGTATTACGGGTACTAAACAACCGATAAATATACTTTTATACTTTTTAGTAAATACATACATTTTATACTTAGAAAACACCCAGACCAATACAAACAGACATGTTCATGCACACAAATGTTTGTACTACCTGGGGATCGAAACCGGAACCCTTGGTGTAGAAGCCGATGGTTCAACCAATACACTAAATAGGTCGTATAATTGAGAATAATATATACAGATTGGTTCAACGTCAACAATTCCGCAACGCTTCAAACCGAAAGTCTTTGAGCAACCTCGTTCGTCCTACTCGTACTAATGCAGCTGAGACATGGACACTGTCCACAATGTGCAATGGTGCAAGCTATGCTCGGGATCTCTCTTAGGAATAAAATAAGAAATGATTTTATCCGTAAGAGACCTAAAGTTATCTACAAAGCCCGCCGCATCAGCAAGCTGAAGTGGCAGTGGGCTGGTCACGTATGTCGCAGAACATATTGCCGTTAGAGCAAACGGTTCTGGAGTGGGACCGTGTCTTGATTTGAGCGATTGTCAACCAAATTGACGATCCTCAACTGACCCTGACTTAATCTATGGCGTGCAAAGGTTAGTAAGAGTATTCTGGTTTCCTTTGTCCCCCTTTTGGAAAGTTTACCTCTTGAGCATGAGCTGTCGTGGCCGATCTGCAGATCTTTGAATAGACTTCGGACGCAGACTGACAGCAAAAAAACTTTTGCTAGATAGGGTTTTTTGGGTAATCAGGACATTGATTGCTTTTGTTATTCGGCCCAATGGCCCATTTGACATCGTGCCCGGCATGCCTTTCCAACTGCACGCGGGAGGATCTAATGATAGCCTCGGAAAATGCTGCCACTGTGGCTGCTTTCTGGGCCGCTAAAATTTTTATGTGTGTTTGCCTTCGACACGCTAAGAACAAGAACCTAACTCACTAGCCACTACATACCTAACACTCTTTCACTCTATTGACTCTCCCAGTTAAATAAGATGAAAGTACCAACCCTGGTAATGCCAAACACGAACAGTAGATCTGCGATAAATTTGACAACGAACATGATGGCCAGTATGATAGTGAAGACGTAACGGCCAGTCGCCTCCGCTTCTGCGTCAGGGTCCAATAACACGATCTCATTGTTAACCAGGGTACCGAAGATGGATGCTGCTACTATCAATGACGTCAGAAGTATGAATGTCAGCATCTGGCAATAGGAAAACTTTTTAATAGAGGAAACAAATGCACTATTAAAAATGAAAGCAGTAAGAAGGACATTTGGTAATAGTAGAGTTTTTTTATAAGCGAATATTGACATTTAGTATAAATTTATTTCATCATTGACAATATCTTCAAAGTAAGTATCTAAACATTCACATAGCGTTATTTAGCCCCAATGTAAGTAGAGCTTGTATTAAGGGTACTATGGGTGACATTTTCCCACATTCTTCCGATTTCTGTTCCATATTCGACCGGCAAGTTTTTAAATTCCAGATCAACCGGAAACTATTTCCATTTTTTATCAGTACAAAAAATACTTACATAAGTACAAACATTTGAATATTTTCAGTTCAAATAATTTATTTTTAAGCATTTAGGGTGTCATATATTTTGGTTATCTTCTTTTATTTATTAAGACTTTTTCTAATTGGTTTCAATGTTCACATAATATAAAATGTCTAACACTCAATTACTAATAAAATAATTTTTATTTTCATATTTAGCGTCGGTGGCTCATTAGTGTGGACTATTGCGTTCCGATCTGCAGGGTGTAGGTTCAAATCCCGCCACGTACGAATGTATTTTCGAAATTATATATACGTTTATCCGACACTCTTACGGTGAAGGAAAACATGCAAACGTGAGGAAACCGGCGCACGCCTTCAAAGAGATTCGAAGGTTGTGCGTGAAGACTGAGACTTAATTACCCTTTATAGATAAGTAGGCTCGTGCCCCTTGGTGAGGACGTTTACTGAGCAGATGATGATGATGAATATATTTCACACTTACCACGTTAACGGCTGCCAATATTGTTGTTCCAGTTTTCAGATCTACTACAAAACAGCATTTTGTCACATGTGGAACACCCATTTTGTCTGAAATCAAATATTAAATCAATAAATACATACAGCCATACAAAGGGCCTCCTATCCTCAACTTAAACGAAAAGAGATTACCTTAGAGATACCCTTTGGATACTAAATAACCATTGTTGCCTATTACAAAATAGGAAACACCCAGTTGAAAACAAATAGATATGCTTAGACACATAAATGTGTGTACTGCATGGGGATCGAACTCGGAATCTTTGGTTGGTTAGTAGTATTCGACTACTCAACTATTATCCAAACCGGCTGTCGATTCGAAATAAATGAAATTATGACAAATTTCAATAAACACTTTGAAATCATTATAAGACTGACTTTTATTAAGTCGGAATCACGAAAATGTTGTGTTAGGCACTGTACAGATTGTATAACTAATAAGAACTATACCTGCCTACTGCATTTAGCCCTTGAACAAATCCTTTTTTTCACTTGAATAAACTAATGCAAGATTATCTGAACTCATTAGCTAAATAATATTATCTAAAGTTGCACGGCACAGCTAAATTCAGTAGTGTACTAATTTTATTTTACTATTTTTATGAATACAAATTAAGTACGATTAGCATATAGGACACCCTCCGGGCCGATGGACCGACAACTTGCGGACGGTCGCTGGTGGAGGCTGGATGAGGAAAGCTTAGGACCGGGATATCTTACGCAGTATGCGGGAAACCTGTGATAAACCTTTAAAGAGAGGTTGCTGTTACTTACACACTAATTTTTTTTGCTGCTCAATAATCAACAGGCGCTAAAGCCTACTGGAAAAAAATATTGTCCTCGAATTGTAAACCACTTTTCAACAAATAAGTACTCACCAAATATAAATAGTAACGTTTCTTATATAAGAAATAATGTCCTTGTTAATTTTGAAATAAGCAAGAAATGTGAACGCACGCTCACAAAGATTACAGCACTCTGGACCAATCGGGACACCGGAGCAATGTTCCCAAACATGTCAAAGAATAAACGCATGTAGATATATAATGAATAAAACGAAATTTATTAAGTAAGTTTAGTTAGTAAAGCAGATAAATAATAATAAAATGGGTATTTGAACATAATAAGGTATAATATTTATTTTAACTAATTAAGCAGGGGATTAGATAAATCTAATTGCGGATTTAATAAGACAGTGTCTTATTTTCTCTCAACTATGACGCAATGTAAATACTGAAATACAGTTCATTGTAATTTGGTCTTTAATTGGCCGGGAACATGGTTGAGGGTTCAAGACTAGCTGTCTAGGCAGACTTGACTTTGCAGTATTTGTATTAAATTTTGAATATATTGATGTCATAATGGTTGACAGATAGCAAATGGTTGTAATTGTTGTGATTTATACCGATCACTTTAAATACTCCTGGCATAAAAACCAGTGTATGAAAAGATTTGCTAGAAAAGGCTATTAAAATAAAAATATATATAGGTATTCAACTATATCTTATTCCAATTTAATCAATAAGCCTTATACTATTGACTCTAAACAATTGATTTATATACCTTTATACAGTTTTTCAATACATACCTACCTATTAAACAAAGGAAATAACTATAACAACCAGACGTGTTCACGACATAAATCACCTGACATCTCATCCATACACTACAAGAGTCGCCAAATAAATAAATATAGGTAAAATATAAATACATTTATGGGAGAACTGTCCGTGTAATGTTATTCTTTGCCAAACCCACGGCGCCAAAACGTCTACAGACATAATCAATAAGTTTGGATTTGCTTCCCACGATATTTCATTATGTTTATTAAAAGTATAGAACTAAACGAAATAGAAAACTGAAGACTTAATAAAGGTATATAACATTGTATCCTAAACTATGTACATTTTATAACTTTTTTTATAAATGACTTTGTGGGCAATATATCTTTTATTGCCCTTGGTGATCTTTACGAGTATATCTATCATTTCGCAAATTATGTGTACTAGGTAGAGCCATTTACTCGTTCATTTGGATATCCAAATTTAATAAACAGATTTTGAAATCGTGCTTTTTGGGTAGGAGGTTTTAGGTTGATAGGCAGATTGTTCTCTATTATTTTATGCCGACATCCGCTTATCACCAGTAATTGAAGTATTACACAGTTCCTATGATTAAATTAAAATTAGAAACCAAAAATATCGCCTGCCAACTCAACTGTTTATCGTGCTTTTTTAAGTACGTGGAAACTTGAATTTTTAATTACATGATTTAAGTCACTCATACGAAAATCATTTGCGACCTTCCAAGCAAAACTTGCTGGAACATCGAACGCACCACTGAGAGTTTGTTCTCCTGCTACTTCGCAATTACATTGATATACATTCTGAAATTGTATGGCTCAATTTCATTGGCATTATTTTAACAACATTTTCAAGCCTACTTCAGATCAGAACGTAAGCATTAGGTAAAACATATTAAGTTATGTGTTTCTAATGCCTTTAACCTATTATTTCCTAATATCGTTTCTCATTAATCATAAAAAAATATTAATTACAAACTGAAGCAATAAATCGGAAACGATAAAATTGCAGATTCAAATGGTTATAAATTCCAATAAAATATATTTTGTGGATATTACCATGAATGTAATTTGTTTTCTTAGGAGATATTTTAGATATTTAACTTAAACTGCTTCTGTGGTATAAGTTAATATAACTAAGGGGTAACGCTGCCAGTATTTTCGGAACTTTGCCGAAAGGGACTTCTTTTAGTTATATTTTTTAGTTTTATTTTTAAGTGTTTAGGGTGTAATATATTTTAGTTACCGAATAATGTAATGTTGTAAATATAAAATGATTTTTTATATAACTACTATGTATATAATATAACTACTAGGTACATTATATTTACTAACTTGTGGAGAGTTAGTTAATGCCTTCATCTATAAAACTGTATTAATTAGTATTTCGCGTTTATAATTACTATTGCGGATATTCCACATTAATGCAAATTGGTACTTTAAAGTGTGGTTTAAAGAAGAAACTCTTGTAAAATTAGAATGAAGACCAGAGTCGAAATTTCTCGCTCTATTTTAAGTTAAATACTTTGTGTTTATTTTGCGTAGCATTATCAATAAATTTTACTTTAAGGAGATAAGTGGTATGTCGACTCGCTGGTTGAGGCTGTATGAGAACAGCGGAGGATCGGGATACCTGGCGCAGAGTGAGAGAGACGTGTGTCCAGCAGTGGACTGTGATAGGTTGACGAGATTGAGAGATATCGTGTAAGTATATGGACGTCTGTGTGGTTACCCTACTTGTGAAATTAGTAATACATGTGAATGTATCTGCCATATTTGTGGTTTTATGATATACAGCTTTATAAACATAGCTTTGGGTAGGTACGCTATGACAATAAAGCTGGGCGGCATCCAATTTGGGTCACATACCATTGAAGTCATAACATAAAAATAATATTATTATGTAAGTGTTTTCCTTGTATGTTTTTTTTTGTGTATTACGTTTTAGATTTGTGTTCCAAGTAAAAGTGTAGATTTCATTCTTCTTCTTCTTAGCGTGTCGAAGGCAAACACACATTCAAATTTTAGCGGCCCAGAAAGCAGCCACAGCGACAGCATTATCTGACGCTGTCATTAGGTCCTCCCGCGTGCAGCTGGAAGGGCACGCTGGGCACGATGTCAGATGGGCCATCGTTTTGGCCGAACCACAAAGGCAATCAATGTCCTGACCACCCAAAAAACCCCATCTAGCCAAATTTTCCCTGCTGCAGCCAGTCTGCGTCCGAAGCCTATTCAGAGATCTCCAGATCGGCCACGACAGCTCACGCCCAGGAGGTAAACTTTCCGAGAGGGGAACAAAGGGAACCGGAATACTGGAACCAATCTTTGGACGCCATAGATTAAGTCTCGCTAACTCGGGGTCAGTTGAGAGAGAAATAGTCCCCTTTATAAAGCTGTTACGACTTTTTAACCTCTGGGCAACAGGAATGTGACCGAACATTGGGTGCCGAGAGTCGCTATCCATCTTAGCTCTTTCGAGAGAGCTAGCAACACCTCTGCGAATCTCTGGGGGAGCTATTCCTGCCAGTGGATATAGTTGGTTGATCGGTGTAGGCTTGAGACAGCCTGTTATGATTCGGCTCGTCTCATTTAAGGTTACATCCACTAGCTTTGCATGGGCAGAACGTTCCCAAACAGGGCATGCGTACTCGCCCGCAGAAAAGGAGAGTGCCAAACCGAAACCGAAACCAAATTCGAAGAACATGGGGTGAAGCACACCATTTGGTAGTAGTAAGGCGCTTCAGCATGTTGTTGATTGATGTAGATTTCATTGCTTTTTAAATATTAACAAGCAGCTCCATCGAGACTTGGTTAGTTTTTTACAGAATGTTTTAGTGGGATTTCACTTCTTTCTATACATACATATATTATATATTTGCAAAAAATAGTTGCGGTAAAAACACTAACAAAGTGGTAAAAGGTGCCCCCCCCCACCATCAAGTGGTTTGGCAACTTGTTTGTTGACTCTTTCATAAAACAATAAGTAATTTTCATACTGGATTTTATAAGCATAGCTGTCACGCCCACGCTTGCTCTTATGCCTTGTCGTGTACGTGCAGCTTATAAAAGAAGTATCGAATATTACCGTTAGTATTAACCGAAACATGGATCGAATCACGTTTCACAGTGAACGGCACCAAATGTTCTGGTGAGTGTTGATTTTTCGTAAATCGTAAAGGGATTTTTGTAAAGGGTCCAGCAAAAGATCCTTGGCTTTAAATTTTGACGATACATCTTAGACCAGCGTCTTGGGGGCGTCGGTGGCTCAATGGTATGGTCTGTTGCCCTCTTATCAGGAGGGCTGAGGTTCAAATCCCGCCACGTNAGGTTTCCTCACGATGTTTTCCTTCACCGTAAGAGCGTCGGATAACGTACATATATTTTCGAAAATTGAAAACACATTGGTACGTGTCGGGATTTGAACCTCAGCCCTCCCGGCAGAAAGGCGACAGTCCACATCATTGAGCCACCGACGCTCTCACTTGATGCTTGCACTATGGATAACCGACGCATAATTTTTGTGCTTGCCACTGCTAGGTACCACTGCAGTGCCAGCTATTGTTAAGACAATAAAAATGCATATTATTTATTATTAAGTTGTTTTATTAACCTATTAACCGCCGGGTCTAAGACAATAGGTGGTAGACTCGGCACTGAGTCGTGTAGGTAGGCACCACCGCAGTGCCAGATATCGTCCCGTGCAATACCAGTGTTGTGCACTTGTGTGTTCCGGGATGAGGGCACTGTAGCTACTCACATTACTGGGTATAAGAGACCTTACATCTGTTGTCTTGAGTGTCAAGCATAGTGTGATGTTGATGGAGAATAATAACTGTTTAACAGTTGTCGGCCTCCTTCAATGCTGCTCTGTCATGTTCAGGCGTATCACTTACCATCATTTGAGCATCTTAACCATTCTATACACTTGGTAACATAAATAAAAAACCAGTCAAGTCTTGATTTACAAAGGGTAAATAGGCTCAATACCACAGAGGCTACAATGTTCGGCTAACCAACTTTTTCTGACCTCGAATGGTCAATCAGTATATAATCTTGAATCCGTTAATTATTTGGAAGGCACATTATTTATTTCATTAAATATAATGTTTTATTATAAAAATAATTAAGGGTACAAAATAAATAGCATTAAGCAGTATAAGCAATATTTTGATGTCACCTAGAATTAATTTTTAAAAATCAAATAGTAAAATGCTGAGCTATTTGGAAGGAAATCAATGTTATTATTAAAACGAATTCAATTAAAACATTTTTTACTAATCAAAGAATGATTTTTATAAGGATAAGGAAAATTACAAGTACGCGAATAAGGAAAATTATGTAAAATATAAAATTATTCTTGAAGCATTTTGCGCTATAATTTATGCAAATATATATGCAAATCAATGAGTCGAGGAATCAAATCCACTAGTTAAGAATCAAGGAATATTATTATAGCAAGAAAATGACCCACCTTTTCAGAACACTGCAGTTATTATTAACAAGAACGCGCACTTTGTTTACTTAATGAATGAGAATGAAAATAATTATCGGCGACGGACCGACATTCGACAGCAGAAAAATCATTTAAAAATACTTTTTTTTTGGTAACTCTGTCAATAATGTTCCTAATACAAGTGCAGTTGCATGTTTACATAATTTTAAACCAAATAAACCAATAATGTTTACAATGTGGTAGTTAAGTGTAGAAATGGAACACGATCGGTTTTGCAAAATGTCAAATGAGATGCTGTCAGTCAGTTGCCGCTGCCAAAATCTTTTATTGAGTCTCATTCGAAATGTTTATATCGATATCAATATTCATTAGAGTCTCATTCGCAATAATTCTGATCATTAATTCATTATTTCTTAATTCATTAATTTTGATCATAGCGGACAGATGGCATCGTTTGAGCACCGTCTTGCCCCAACTTCATGTAATTTTGTTTGTCGGCCAATTACAACATATCGCATAGAAAAATTTAAGGAAAATATATCTAGCAAGTTGCCTTTATTAACTTATAGTAATGAAAATGTCGATGAACATTATAATAAATTATTTAGTGTAATTGAAAAGGAATTTAATGGTACATTTCCAAAAAAACATGTCAGATTAAATACTTTAAAATCTAAATTTAGCGACTGGGCCACTACTGGTATTTATACAAGTAGAAAAAAGTTATTTGAATTGTATGATGTTAAGGCTAATACTAATGACCCTGTTATCATAGAGTATGTTAGAAATTATTCAAAATTATTCAAAAAAGTTTGCGCAGTAGCTAAAGCTAATTATTTTAAAAATAAAATAATCAATGCTACTAATAAAAGTAAAGTTTCGTGGAATATCATCAATAAGGAGACTTGTAAAAATAAAACACAAGATAACAAGATCTCACTGAATATTGATGGCAGGAGTCTTGATACTGACTCTCAGGTGGCAGATGCATTTGAAAAGTTCTTTACTAATATTGCTGTCACTGTAACTAGTAAATTAAATTCAAATCCTCATCTTGCTGTTTCTCTCCTCAAGTCACATGTTGATGAGTGCAAAACGTCTTTTAGATTTACACATGTAAATGCAGGGATAATCATTAGAACTTTTAAAGAGTTAAATATTAAAAAACAGAGGATTTATGGGGACTCTCTACAGAAATACTTAAAAATATAATTATATGTATTGCTCCTCACTTAGCTGTTATTTTTAATCAGTCTGTTGACCAGGGCAAATTTCCAAATTTGATGAAATTCAGTAAAATCATACCTTTATTCAAATCTGGAGAAAAAAGTGACCCGTCTCACTACAGACCTATCTCTATTCTCCCAGCTCTAAGTAAGATATTTGAAAAAATTATATTTAATCAATTATTGTCTCATTTCAACGTAAACAAACTATTACATAGCAATCAATTTGGATTTACTAAAGGCAGATCCACTACTGATGCAGGAGTGGCACTAATGAAACATATTTTTGAGGCGTGGGAAAATAAGCAAGATGCTATAGGAATATTCTGCGATCTATCGAAGGCATTCGATTGCGTTAACCATAATACTCTCCTCATGAAGTTGAAGCATTACGGTGTCGATAAGGACGCTCTTAATTTAATACAATCATATTTAACGAATAGAGTCCAAAACGTACATGTCGGAGAAACAAGTTCCAGCGGAGCCCTTTTATTGATGGGCGTTCCCCAGGGCTCAATATTGGGACCTTTATTATTTTTAATTTATATAAATGATCTACCTTATTACACTCAAAACCTATGTGAAACTGTATTATTTGCTGATGATACATCTCTTATATTTAACGTGGATAGACAAAAAGAAACTTTTGACGATGTAAATACTACACTTTCTCAGGTATTACATTGGTTTACGACCAATAATTTACTTCTTAACTCTAAGAAGACCAAATGTATTAAGTTCACAATGCCTAATGTAAGGCAGGTAGATACTTTCATCACTTTGGATGAAGGACCCATGGAAGTAATAAATTCAACCGTTTTCCTGGGTATAAAATTAGACGCAAAATTGCAGTGGGGTCCCCATATTGCGGCTTTGGCAGGAAGGCTTAGTTCCGCTGCATATGCTGTAAGGAAGATAAGAAGTCTGACTGATATTGAGACTGCAAGACTTGTGTATTTTAGCTATTTTCACAGCGTGATGTCTTATGGTCTACTTTTGTGGGGGTCTGCTGCTGATCTACAAACAATTTTTGTATTGCAGAAAAGATCCATCCGTGCCATATACGGCCTTAAATCACGTGACTCACTAAGGGAATTATTTAAACAAATAAATATTTTAACATTACCGTCTCAGTACATTCTAGACTGCGTCATCTATGTACACAAAAATTTACATGTATTTTCAAAAAGTCAGATAATCATAGTTTGAACACTAGGAACAAACACAAACTTGCCGTTCCAAATCTTAGATTGCATAAGGTTGGGAACTCATTTGTGGGATTAAGCATTAAAATATTTAATAAGCTACCACAAAATGTAATTGATTTACCCCTGCATAAGTTTAAGTCTCATGTAAAGTCTATTTTAATAAAAAAAGCTTACTATAGTGTTGAAGATTATATAAATGATAAAAACTCATGGACATGTTGATTTCCACGCCTGCACTACTTTTGTTTTTTTTTGTTGTCGTCTATTTAAATTTATATAATACTTAACTGCTTAATAGTACTTTTGTAGATTATTATATTTTTACCAATACATAATACGATAAAAATTGAAAATAATTTGCTTTATATAATTATTTTGATTACAAATGAATCTGTATTCAACAATTTTTTTTGAAAAGAGTAACTACTGAGTTTCTTGCTGGTTTCTTCTCAGTGGAAAACTACCTCCCGAACCAGTGGTAGCTTCATTTGACATTCATAAGTGTTCTTTAAGGACCTAAACTGAATAAACACTTTTCATTTTCATTTTCATTTTCATTCATTTTTCATTTTCAATGTTTACTCAATTGTTCAATTTCAGCTGAAAAATGTTTTTTTCGATATAGCTGTTCTTCGCGGTATTAACCTCGAAGTAGTATAAGATTATATATAGGTAAGAAAAGTGGAGGACCAGGATATCTGGCGTAAAATGGGGGAGACTCACAGATTTATTATTAATCTGTAGAGAGACCTATGTCCAGCAGGGGACTGCGATAAGTTGAATAAAGATAAGATTATATTCCCCGCAGCAAAAAATAATAGCAGCACACGCGACATTTATTTTAGACAATCTATAAATAAATAAATCTTTTTCCTTATTACATCAGCTACCTGCCAAAGAAGTCCCGTCTTAATCCAAACCAGTCGTTTTAGAGATGACCCGGAACGAACAGACAGACAGACTAAAAATCAAAATTGTTATATTGGCATATGTACTGTATTAATATTCGTAAGCATGAAGAAAAAATTGTTATTTCTGTTTTACAAACGGTTACTCCAATTTTTATTTATATGTATTAATTTATTTAAATATCTTAGATAAATAATAAGTTATTTTATTGTTTATCTAAGTTAATTATAGACTTTTTTAACAAACTAAAATATCCGTACGGACAAAATGTAGTTGATTTATGTTATTTGAATGAATATTATCGATAGTTTTCGTAGGCGTCTGACTCGATTGTCTCAACCGTAATCTCTAAAAAATGACAAGTCAATATTTTTAAAATGTCACTATGCGAAACTTTTAGCGCGCAGCACCTAAAATCGATTTTATGAAGGAATTCCCTTTTAGTCTAGACAAAATGCCCGAAACAATAATAGAAAGTGTCCTTACGGGGAAATTGGATTTCAAATTGCTGATAAAGTGGCTCAACAACGAATCAATAGAGGTAGGACATAACCTAAAAACTATTATTTTATTTTGTTATTTTTCCTTATAATTAATTTTATGATTCATATTGCAGGATACTCCAGAAGATTGTATATTGTTTTCGTGTAACAGAAACGAATTCGTGGCTTTCTTCCTGTCATATTTAAGGAGTCAGACTGAAAGGTAAGGATGTAAACAAGGAATTTGACATAATCCACTGCCCTAGATATTTGAGGTGACAGTTACTGATGATGAAGTTCACTCTTGGACTAACTGTCCCTCAAGGACTAAACAATTCCCTCGCCCTTGTAATTTTGTTTATTTACTTAGTTTTGTGAAATCTTACTTTTTAGATGTTCTTCCAAAGTTTAGCCAGATGCATAAAGTAAATTTTAGATGATCAGCTGTTAACTCATTTAATAAATAATAAAATAATAAAAACTTCATTTATTTTCTCTCCACAAATAAATAAATAAATAATAAATAAATAAATATCCACTGACATTCACACAGCGCCATCTAGCCCCAAGTTAAGCATGAAGCCTGTATTATAGGTACTAAACAACAGATAAATATACTTAAATACATTTTTTTTTCGTAAATACATACATATCATACATAGAAAACACCCAGACCATTACAAACAGACATGTTCATGCACACAAATGTTTGTACTGCCCGGGGATCGAACCCGGAACCCTTGGTGTTGCAGCCGACCTCTCAACCGCAACACCAAATGGGTCGTCAAATGACATTAATAAATACAAATCTAAATACTAATCTTTATAAATAATGTCCTCCCTCTTATTACGTTTCGTTTCTCACATGATTCATTTGTTTTTGTTATGTCAAAGAAGCACTAATCCTGTTAAAAAGTCAATTGGGAAAAAAAAATTCCTTTCCATGTATTAGCTATTGTATGTCATTGGGGGGTCATGCAAAACACGCTTAAAGCTATAAAAATAGAAAGAAGAAGAACAAATTTATTCCCATGCACCAAGGTCAGAGATGGTATACTTTACCTCTGAAAGATTATGACATAAAAGTGGGAATTAATTTAGTTTGATTAAGCATTTTACTATATATATCTAGTGGTAGTAATCAAGCCGACAATCTATTTGGGGGGTCAGTAGTTGAGATCATAATTAAAAGCTAGGGTCCATCCATACCACCTGGAAACTTTCGCTTCCAAAACCGTTCGTTTCCAGCGATCGTTCCTTCCGCGTGCGTGCAAATTATGGAACGACCTCCCAGCCTCGGTGTTCCCTAATAACTACGACATGTCCTTCTTCAAACGAGGTTTAAAGAGAGCCCTTTCCTCTTGATAGGCAGTGGCATGGCTTTGCCCTTAGCATTGCATTTGTCCATGAGCGGCGGTTACCGTTTTCCATCAGATGGGCCGCCAGCTCGTCTGCCTACATAAGCAATAAAAAAAATAAAAAAATTCAAATAAAAATCTTTATTTTTAATCAACGATGTAAGAAGTATAGATTCGTGATATGTTCACAAAACAATTGAAAAAAGTGTTCCGAATGCAGCCCGGTGAAGCTGTAAAGTCCATCTGCTGCCAATACATGTATTCGGTTAGAAACAAAATATTGTACTGGGCATTTTTCCAATCCGTTTTTATGTATTTATACCTAAATTGTAAACATTATCAACCCATTTGGTGTAATGGTTGAAACGTCGGCTATAATGGAACAAGGGTTCCGGGTTCGATTCCCGGGAAGGACAAACATTTGTGTGCATGAACATGTCTGTTTGTAATGGTCTGGGTGTTTTCTATGTATAATATGTATGTATTTATAAAAAAAGTTTATAACTTGTGTATGCATTGTTTAGTACCGGCTTCACGCTTAACTTGGGGCTAGATAGCTCTGTGTGAATGTCTGTGGATATTTATTTATTTTTATGAGGCTGAAGCTGGCAGAAAAATTCTAGCAAAAAAAAAAAGACTTGGTCACAGTTTATTGCGTACTACTTTTGACTATTGAAAATTATTGAACTGGCTGTTTTCAGTGTTTTTGAGACAAAATTTTTTTTTGTGCCGGGCCATCACGTCTTTTCTGCTTGATTTTTTTAACTCGGCATAATAAGACCCTTTTAACGGTGTTAATTTTGTTTAAATTCCAGCATACTACAGACGAACAGTAGCGCACCGCCTCCCCTTCACCAAACGCCTGACAAAGTTCACAATCCGCGACGCAAACACAGACGGTCCATCAGCGAACCCACCACTGATGACAAAGACACGTTATCAGTCAAATCCCAATCCCAAAGGAGCCAAGAGTCCCCCAGCAAAGACAAGAGAACCGGCCGAGAAGTCAAGAACAAATTATTCCGGACGACAGAAATCTGTCTGTATCCTCAGATGAGTCAAGACTAAGCATTGGTTTAGACAGAATAGCATCTTCTAGTACTCCATTGAAGAATGGCGTCAAGCTTTCCGATTATTCGAATGCTGTCAGCCCGGTGACACCGCACCGCAGCTTCCACAACGAGAGGTGTGATACACCAAGACTTAGCGCAAACCACAGTCACAGACATAGATCACACGAGAAAAGTTGCCTCGGCGATTTCATTGTGACAGCACAGAAGAGTTCGAAGAAGAAAAAGGGAAGGAACGCGTCTGATGATAGCGAGACGAAGATCGACTTGGATTTGAGCAATTCGGATGTCTTCCCGGAGATAGGTATGAGAAAGTCGAGCTCTTTGAGGTCAGAGAAGCGGAGAATCAAACCGACAAATATAGACAAGAGTACTTCAAGAAAGAGTCTGTCATTGAATAGTTTCAATTCAGAATGTTTCCAACAACCATCGCCATTGGCTTTGGAAGATAATTTGGCGTTTAAACAGCATAATATTCAACCAAAAGAATCGGCGAACAGTTTCGAAGCGGAACGTAGTATGTTGAAAATGGAAAGGCATAAGCTCATGGAGAAATTCAATATACTGAATACAACAGCATCGCCGAAAGCAGCGCCTATAATAAAGATAACACATAAGGAATCGTTCGAAAAACCGCCATGTTATGTACAAACGGACATGGCGAATGTTATGTTCAAAGATAAATTGGATATGTTAGTTGATATGTATGATGTGTTTATAAATAAGAACTTAATTTTAAGTGTGAACACAGAGATATATTTTCTAATATCAATACTGCATTCGAAACAAAACGAAGATGATTTTAATATAGCGGAGAAGAGTCTGAAAGAGAACAACTTGAATTTTTTACTAAAAGTCATACACAATAGCACATATTTTGCAGTGAAATGTTTATGGAACCTACGTGTGATATTGGAAGTGATTTTGGATAAGAATTCGTTGAAAATACTCGTGAGAATAAAAAGTGAGGGTTTTTATCCGGAGTTGGCGAAGTTTCTGCTAAACTCGTACGGGTTGAAGTGTGAGATGGAGAATGGTCATGAGAAGAGAGTAGAGAATAGAGTGTCTAATGGAGTGATATGTTTCAACCAAGAGACGGACAACGTTGACAATTTCCCGTCGGTGATGAGCTTTCAGAACTTCAAGAAGCAACGGGACATGTTTTATGAAATTGTTAGGTAAGCGTTTTTTTAAATAAACAATCTATTTGTTGCAAAGAAATGATAATTGTTGCCTCTCAGTAACTTATTGTAGTCGACTGCTGGACTTAAGTCTACCCCATTTTAGACCTGGGGGGTAACCACAATTCTTTAAAACAGTTTTGTTGTATTGATTGACGTCAGCATTTTGTACAAGAAAAGACGAAGTAATATTATTGTAACACTGTTTAAGAGATGGCAGTAACCTCCCTGTTAACGGAACTAAATATCATCTGTCACTCGCAGAAGAGTGTCGGTGGCTCAATGGTGTGGATTGTTGCTTTCCGATCTGGAAGGCGCAGGTTCAAATCCCGAGATGTACCAATGTCTATTCGATTTTACGAATTATATACATAAAATTTCTAAGTTATCCGACGCTCTTACGGTGTAGAAACATCGTGAGGAAACCTGCGCACGCCTGCGAAGAGATTCAAAGGTTGTGCGTGAAGTCGTCCAATCCGCACTGGGCCCGCGTGGACGACTTAGGCCTGTACACCCGCGTACGGGTAGGCTAACACTCGGTGGGGACGTATAAATAGTTGATGATATACGAAGTAATTTTTGGTCGCTTATTTCCGTTCGGCCTCCATTATTATTTATATATATATATATATATATATTATCTATTATTTCCATTCTCACGATTGCTAGACTACCACAAATACTAATCAATTTTAACCATAACCCCACCAGATGGTACCAAGATAGCCAGTCGACTGGTGCCTCCAGGTGTTCGTTTAGGGCCCGAGTGAAGACCTTATTGTCTGCCGGCGGCACTGCGGCCAACTATACACATCTCGCTGCGCTGTTCACACAGCATATGCTGGCTGAATGCCCGCCAGGGACTACTCAGGTAGGTGGAGATGGCGGCTGATATGTGCAGATACCAGCTGATGGTTGCTGATTTATATAGACAGATTGAAGAAAAACACTCATCATTACTTAATAATGATCGTTTAGTTACTCTTACTCAGTCTTTTACTTGCATGGAAAAATCGGCAGCGAGAGAAAAATAACGAAAGTGTCATAGATGTAGAAAGTGACAGATATGTATAGAGTGACAAATGATAGAAAGAGTGACAAATATGTGTCATAGAAACTGATAAAAACGAGTGACTGAAACATAGAAAGAGTGACAAAGACAGAAAGAGTGACAATGTGACAGAATGACTGAAATAGTGACAGCGACTGATAGAGTGACAGTGTATGAAATAGGGACAACGACTGAAATAGTGACAACGACTGAAATAGTGACAACGACTGAAATAGTGACAGCGTGTGAAATAGTGACAACGACTGAAATAGTGACAACGACTGAAATAGTGACAACGACTGAAATAGTGACAGCGTGTGAAATAGTGACAGCGTGTGAAATAGTGACAACGACTGAAATAGTGACAGCGACTGAAATAGTGACAACGACTGAATTAGTGACAGCGTGTGAAATAGTGACAGCGTGTGAAATAGTGACAGCGTGTGAAATAGTGACAACGACTGAAATAGTGCCACAGACCAACCAGCCAGTGGACTGGTGCGTCCAGGTGTTCGTTTAGGGTCCGAGTGAAGAAGACCTTATTGTCTGCCGGCGGCACTGCGGCCAACTATACACATCTCGCTGCGCTGTTCACACAGCATATGCTGGCTGAATGCCCGCCAGGAACTACTCAGGTAGGTAGAGATAGAGAAAGAGTGCCATACACATAGAGAGAGAGAGAGAGAGAGAGAAATACCAATAACGTACTAATATTCGCTTAGTCTCTTTAACTCTGTCGTCCTGTATTGTATTCTAATATTGTAAGAGAAGAGATAGAGTGAAAGAGAGAGAAAAATTAAATAGTAAAGACACATACATACTCGTAGAAATAGAAAGAGTGACGGGGAAAAGGGAAGGAGTGACAGATTGAAAGAGAGAAATAGTTACAGATTATAGAAACAAAGAAAGAGTAACATAGAAAATAAATAAATATCTACTGACATTCACACAGCGCCATCTAGCCCCAAGTTAAGCGTGAAGCCTGTATTATGGGTACTAAACAACGGATAAACATACATATATAAATTTTTTTTGTAAATACATACATATTATACATAGAAAACACCCAGACCATTACAAACAGACATGTTCATGCACACAAATGTTTGTATTGCCCGGGGATCGAACCCGGAACCTTTGGTGTTGCGGCCGACCTCTCAACCGCAACACCAAATAGGTAGAAAAAGAAAGTAACATAGGAAAAGAAAAAGTGATAACGCCAAGAAAGTGACATACATAGAAAAGTGACAATTTAAGAAAGAGTGACAGCACCAGAGAAACTGAGACAAAGACAGAATGAGTGCTAAAGATAGAAAAAGTGTGAAATAGTGTCGAGAGCAACACTGGTATTGCACGGGACGATATCTGGCACTGCGGTGGTGCCTACCTACACGACTCAGTACCGAGTCTAGTCCCAGATGTTAAATATATAGAAAGAGTGACAAATATCTAGACAGAATGATTCAGAATGATCACTATAGACAAAGTGACTGATATACACGGTTTAAATAAGTGAGCAATAATACTTAAGGGGAGGCATGCTTATTTTACGTATTAATCAACAGCAATAGGACCAGGAGTACAGCTACTACTCGAACTTCCATTCATTGAAATTGAATTTGAAACCATAGGAATAAGTGGCAACCCTGATTAGTCGGCTCATTTAAGTCAATGACCGCCCGCGAGAATAAGTACTTAGCGTACACGTACCTATGAGCGAGTATGTGACGTGAAGAGTTGGGAATGAACAGCGAAAAAATGAAAATACTTATTTTTATAAACTAATACAAATTTAATTATTTCCTATCTAAAAACATATCATCAACACTTTTATTTACAGAAACTCGCGCACTATAAGAAAGGCTCGAAGTGTCCACCTTCTTTTTCAATACACAAAGCAGTACGTCGTAACATTGATGCACGGCAATTCTGCAACATCTGGGGAGTTACCGTAGAAAATGCGATGTTTATTCTTCTTAGCATTTCTTCTCGGGTACTGCATTCCACAGCGTAGACTTGGTTCTTTAGGTAACTCCATAAGAACAAGGAACTGGCCACCTCTGCCAACCCATTTGTCGGGGTACATCACGTTCAAGTATTCGCGGACGCGACGATCATAGTGAGCAGGTGCTCCATCATGCTGGAATACTAAGTTGACATATTCCGACACTGGTAGCTCTCTTAAACCTTCTTCTATTTCATTTTTCAACATATTCAAATAACCTTCCCCATTTAGACCTTGAGGGAGATAGATTGGTCCAAGTATGCGGTCTCCGACGATACCAGTCCACACGTTAATTCTCCAACGATGTTGGAAATTGCTCTCGCGCGAAACATGAGGATTCTCATGGGCCCAAACATGCTCATTGTGTAAGTTGAGCACTCCATTTCTTGTAAATGAAGCTTCGTCAGTCCACACCATTCTTTTGGCGAAGTGAGGGTCTTCAAAAATGCGTCTTCTGTACCATGTACAAAAATCGATTCGCAGCTGAAAGTCTGCAGGCGTAAGTTCCTGAGTCCGCCGAAAATGATAAGCATGCTGGCCGTCGTACCCCACATAACAAGTGCGAATGAGGAGACTCATTACCTAAAATTCTCGCTGACATTACCGAAAGTCGGCAGTTGGGTTCGGCAGGACATGTTTTTCAAAACGCTAATTATTTTTTTTAAATTACAAAAGAGATTCCTGATCGGGAAACCATCGTTTTAGTTTCTCACAAAATGAAATGTTTAGTTACGCAGCAAATAATTCAAGTACTAAATATTAAAATGTTGCGTTAAGAAATTATTTTAAAATTATGTCAGTTAAGCAGCCGACTATCTACCTCTACGTGGTGGTAAATGGCAACTATCGCATAAGATACGAAAATGTTTGCATAACCTATAGTTGCTGACTTGTGACGTAAAGTTAAAAGTAATCAAGTCATGTTTTGCCCGTCACCTGTTGCCCTGGAATACCAAAAGCATAATTAAACATTATTATTATTTAACTCTGATAGGTAGTGCAAGGTCAAAAGTTTGAGAAATACATAACATTATTATGTAATTTTATTTGAATTTAAAAGTAACATAATTACTTCAGCATAAATGAAAACCTTTCATTTTAGAACCTCAGTTATCAATTGACGAATTAAATGTTTATTTTATTGTAAGGAACCTCCATCCTTTTTAAAATTGCCGGTAAAGCAAGCCGCTGTGCGCTATGTAAAGGCTCGCTTTACCGCCAATTGTGCCGCCGCTTGCGCCGGCATCCTTTGTATGAATCGGCGCGTTCTTTGTTCTCCCTTTGACCTTTAGCCGCTAGCGATTATTTTCAGTGCCGCAAGACATTTTGGTTGTAAATACCTAGTTCTTTTCGGCAACATTTTTATGCAAAACATTTTAATTGAAGTCAGTTGCTCTGTATCTTCTATGAACGTTAGTCGTATCTAAAAAAACAAAATAATTAAAATGTCACGGCTGCTGAATGCAAGAGGAAATTCACGGCATGTGTATTCCAATAGCGAATTCTATGATATGATCCTGTGTGTTGGAGCTGCTCGCAACAATAGCATTCACCAGGCACGTGAAATTTACCGCCAGAAGTTCATAGAAGGAAGGCCGCCAGCTGAACAACGCCGTTTGCCTCCTTTTAGCGTTTTCAGAAACGTGTGCCTGCGACTACATAGGACCGGATCCTTCCATGATGAACAGAAAGAGGGAAGATCAATCACTCGTGATGTGATCTTAGAGGAGCGGATTCTACGACACTTCGAGGATAACCCGGAAACCAGTACGCGACGTGCCGCCGTGGTGTTTGGCGTGAATCATGTGATGGTATTCAACATATTGCGCGACGACGGCCAGCATGCTTATCATTTTCGGCGGACTCAGGAACTTACGCCTGCAGACTTTCAGCTGCGAATCGATTTTTGTACATGGTACAGAAGACGCATTTTTGAAGACCCTCACTTCGCCAAAAGAATGGTGTGGACTGACGAAGCTTCATTTACAAGAAATGGAGTGCTCAACTTACACAATGAGCATGTTTGGGCCCATGAGAATCCTCATGTTTCGCGCGAGAGCAATTTCCAACATCGTTGGAGAATTAACGTGTGGACTGGTATCGTCGGAGACCGCATACTTGGCAATCTATCTCCCTCAAGGTCTAAATGGGGAAGGTTATTTGAATATGTTGAAAAATGAAATAGAAGAAGGTTTAAGAGAGCTACCAGTGTCGGAATATGTCAACTTAGTATTCCAGCATGATGGAGCACCTGCTCACTATGATCGTCGCGTCCGCGAATACTTGAACGTGATGTACCCGACAAATGGGTTGGCAGAGGTGGCCCAGTTCCTTGTTCTTATGGAGTTACCTAAAGAACCAAGTCTACGCTGTGGAATGCAGTACCGAGAAGAAATGCTAAGAAGTAAACATCGCATTTTCTACGGTAACTCCCCAGATGTTGCAGAATTGCCGTGCATCAATGTTACGACGTACTGCTTTGTGTATTGAAAAAGAAGGTGGACACTTCGAGCCTTTCTTATAGTGCGCGAGTTTCTGTAAATAAAAGTGTTGATGATATGTTTTAGATAGGAAATAATTAAATTTGTATTAGTTTATAAAAATAAGTATTTTCATTTTTTCGCTGTTCATTCCCAACTCTTCACGTCACATACTCGCTCATAGGTACGTGTACGCTAAGTACTTATTCTCGCGGCGGTCATTGACTTAAATGAGCCGACTAATCAGGGTTGCCACTTATTCCTATGGTTTCAAATTCAATTTCAATGAATGGAAGTTCGGAGTAGTAGCTGTACTCCTGGTCCTATTGCTGTTGATTATACGTAAAATAAGCATGCCTCCCCTTAAGTATTATTGCTCACTTATTTAACACCGTATAGTAACTAAAAAAGGTGACATATATGCAGAAAGAGTGACAGATATATAGAAACAGTGACAATATGAAAGAGTGACTGAGAAATAGAGTGACAGCGTGTGAAAGAGTGACAGAGAGTAACACTTGTATTTCTCGAAACGATATCTGGCACTGCGGTGGTACCTACCTACACGACTCAGTACCGAGTCTAGTCCCAGATGTTAAATATATAGAAAGAGTGACAAATATCTAGACAGAATGATAGCTATATAGACAAAGTGACTGATATACAGAAACTAAGAAGGGTGACTATATGCAGAAAGAGTGACAGAGATATAGAAACAGTGACAGTTTGAAAGAATGACTGAGATAGAGTGAAGCGTGTGAAAGAGTGACAGAGAGTAACACTTGTATTTCCCGAAACGATATCTGGCACTGCGGTGGTGCTTACCTACACGACTCAGTATCGAGGCTAGTACTTAAGTTAAATATATTTTTCGTTCACAGGAGTCCAAATTAAGCAAACTCCATAGAAGACTGACTTGCCCCACCACGGAGTCACACAATACGCCTACGTTTGTAGGCGCGCAAGCTTTCTACAGAGATTTCGTGCTCAGTACGGACAGTGAACCTTTCAGGGTCCACCTTCGGGACGCTCTGGCTGCTGAGCTGGTGACCTTGGATGCGGCCAGTGTCGATTGTGAGTTTTCTTATTCTTTTATACAACTCCAATTCTGCTAATTTTAAATGCGCTTATAGTGTCTTTTATTTATTGCAATAGTATTTTTTTATTTATTTACTTCAATAGCGTCATCATCATCATCAGCTCATTAAACGTCCCCGCCGAGGGGCACGAGCCTACCCGTATAGGGTGATTAGGCCTTAGTCGTCCACGCGGGCCAGTGGCGGATTGCACGACTTCACACACAACCTTCGAATCTCTTCGCAGGCGTGCATGAAGGTTTCCTCACGATGTTTTCCTTCACCGTAGAGCGTCGGATAACGTACATATATTCCGAAAATTCGAAAACACATTGGTACGTGTCGGGATTTGAGCTCAGCCTCCGGTAGGAAGGCGACAGTCCACACCACTGAGCCACCGACGCTAGTGTAGCTTTGAAAAATGATATTGATATTTCTAATATCATTTTATTATAATTTGCGCGAGAGACACTTTCAAAGTTGAAAATAATGTGCCCCCCCTCTAATTTCTAAACTATGGGGTTGATTAAATAAATTAACGGTGAACCACTGTTTTTTCATATTAAAACTGTAGGAGGTGTCAAAGTCAATAAAAATTATATTATTTTATGGTACTTGCTGCTGCAGAACCCTCCACGGGCGAGTCCAACTCGCGCTTGGCCAATTTTTTATTCCTTATTACATCAGCTACCTGCCAAAAATGTCTAAATCCATCCAGCCGTTTCAGAGCATACCCGAAACAGACAGGCAAAAATAATTGTTATTTTGTCATATGTACTGTATATATATTCATAATTAAGAATAATAATGCTATTTCAATATTACATAAGAACTTTTTTTTTTCGACCTGACTACTGCTGTTGGCCGCAGATGGCCTTTACAGCTTCACCGGGCAAGTGGCGAGCGCAGATGGCTCTCAGCCTTAAATTTACACAACGAGCCTAGGGCGTCCGAACGGGACTCGACCTCGGCTTAGGGCGTTGCGGGGGGTTGGTAGCCTAACATATGTTTGGGGAGAAAAGCGGCCCGGCACATGCCGGTTACGCGAATAGCGACTGTGCGAACCACAGATTTCCCAATACAGGAGATAGGGCAAGCCGCGTTTTTAAGTGCGACAAATGTAAGCTCAACGAGCATACACTGGCTGCCAGTTTACGCTCTGTGAGACGAGTCAAGACGCATGAATATTAGAAGAAATTACCGTTTTATCCCAAAATGCCATCCTGTGCAATTGTAACATGCCATCATCGCAATGAATCAGTAAATTTACCAAGAAATATAATAACTTTTCACAGGTAAGAACCGAAAAGAAATTGCGACACTGGGACTGCCTATAAACTTGGCGGCTTGTCCAGTCTAATTGTATATTCGGATGTCTGGGGTGCGAACCTACAGAGACACGCGACGATGGCCCCCGCCGGCGGGGACGGAATCTCGGTTGTCGGTTTGTGGAGTGTAACTTTAGTGTTTTAGCTATTTCGGCCGCCGATGCGGCGGCGACCGTGGTAGGGTCAACAAAAGAGCGTCGGTAGCTCGTTGGTATGGTCTGTTGCCTTACGATCTGGAGGGTGCAGGTTTTCGAATTTTCGAAATTATATGTACGTTATCCGACGCTCTTACGGTGAAGGGAAACATCGTAAAGAAACCTGCGCACGCCTGCGAAGAGATTTAAAGGTTGTGTTGTGTGTCCAACCCGCACTGGGCCCGCGTGGATCACTAAGGCCTAATCACCCGCGTATGGGTAGACTCGGGCCCACATTGTAATGAATTTTATGTCATAAATATGACATGTGTCAACGGCTTGTACATAATTTTTGGTTGATATTTCTTCTTGATAGATAATACATTTAATTAGTTTATTGTTCATCGAAGTCTTTGTTTTATTCCTTCCGCAGCTAGCACGGACGTGTCCAAACAGTTCCTGAGGCTGTCGAGGAAACTGTCACTGGTCGCCAAGTTTCTAGGACTTCTGGCGTCTTTGCCGTATACTCTGTCGGCTGATGTGGCGAAAACACCGCTCCCTAGAGAATTAACACACTTGGAGAACAATCTGGTGTTAAGGCAATATGTAAGTGATATACCCTTTTTTACTGATAACTGCTGATAAATATAAATAAATAAATATCCACTGACATTCACAGCGCCATCTAGCCCCAAGTTAAGTGTGAAGCCTGTATTATGGGTACTAAACAACGGATCATCATCATCAGCTCATTAAACGTCCCCACCGAGGGGCACGAGCCTACCCGTATAGATTAGGCCTTAGTCGTCCACGCGGGCCCAGTGCGGGTTGGACGACTTCACGCACAATCTTTTGAATCTCTTCGCAGGCGTGCATGAAGGTTTCCTCACGATGTTTCCCTTCACCGTAAGAGCGTCTGATAACGTACATATAATTTCAACACATCGGTACATGGCGGGATTTGAACCACAGCCCTCCCGGTAGAAGGGCAACAGTCCACACCATTGCGCCACCGACGCTCTGTAATATGCTGTAATGATGATTTCATATTACAGAGTCAACCGACAATCGACCTAAAGGGGATGCTGTCAAACGCAATCCAGACATCCCGTCTAGCCATAACGATACCCTGGCTAGTCCACTACCTCTCAGTGGTGGACTACACAACACTCCGGACGAGATACTATCAAGACATACTGAAAACCCTCCGTTATATATATGTGCACTGTTTGCAGTTCACCAATCAACAGTTCAGGAAGAATACAGTGATATATTTAAAGTGCGTTCTAGGCTGGTTGTTTGATTTACCACATATGCCCGATGTTATCGAGGGGTTTTGTAAAATCAGTGCGAACAGTGAAGTGAATTTGGACAGTTTGGAGTTAGTCGATGAGTATATTCTGTTCGATTTGTGCCCGTATTTGAGGGATGTGAACGTGTTGGTGGCGACGTGCAAGGTGAATAAAGACAGCGAGGGCGCGGGCTCGGTGAGACACATCACTCCCGTCAGCCTGACGCTGAATCCGGAGGACAGGTTACGGAGCAAGGAGAAGGAGCTGCAGGTCCGTATATTTGTTGTAAGACACACACTTGTTCTTATATAGACAGGGAGAGAGAAAGATACATAATCACACACTCATACACACAGACAGACAGCCACATAGACAGACAGTCACATAGACAAAAAACACATACACACACATAGACAGACAGTCACATAGACAAAAACACACACACACATAGACAGACAGTCACATAGACAAAACACACACAACATAGACAGACAGTCACATAGACAAAACACACACACATAGACAGACAGACACATACACACACATAGACAGACAGTCACATAGACAAAACACACACACATAGACAGACAGTCACATAGACAAAACACACACACATAGACAGACAGACACACAAACAGTCACATAGGCAGACAGACACACAAACAGTCACATAGGCAGAAACATACAAATTCACACATAGACAGAAAACACACACATTCATAAATAGACAGACACAGAAAGCCACATAGACAGACGCAGAAAGCCACAAAGACAGATAAACACACAGGCAGTCACATAGATAGAAACACACACACATTCACAAATAGACGCAGACGGTCACATAGACAGACAGACACACAATCAGTCAAATAAGCAGAAAAACACACAAAGAGACAAACGCACACAGACAGACGCAGGCACACACACATTCACGTTCACAAACTCTCTTCTCTCTCTCTGATGCGTGAGGAGTTCAAACTCTCCAATACTAAGGTACCTAACTTACATTTATAAATGTTCTTGAATGACTTAATTCGTAAAAGGACTTAACATTTTGAATTTGAGGTTTTTTTGTAAAAACAATACTTATCTCTTTTCCTATAGGCCCTTTTGGTAAGAAGTTTTGAGTTTAAACTTATTTTATTTATTTATTGGTGCATAAAACAACGTATTTGTATATAGTTTAAATACCTATTTAAGCTAAATACAAATACGTTAAAGAGTGTTGTGCACTTGTGTGTGTCGGGATGAGGGCACTGTAGCTACCACAGACATCAGAATATACACTAGACTGGACAAGCCGCCAAGTTTATAGGCAGTCCCAGTGTCGCAGTTTCTTTTCGGTTCTTAGCTGTGAAAAGCTATTATATTTCTTGGTAAATTTACTGATTCATTGCGATGATGGCATGTTACAATTGCAAGGTAGCATTTTGGAAAAAAAAAACGGTAATTTCTTCTAAATTCGTGCGTCTGACTCGTCTCACAGAGCGTAAACTGGTAGCCAGTGTATGCTCGTTGAGCTTACATTTGTCGCATTTAAACGCGGCTTGCCCCATCTCCTGTATTGGGAAATCTGTGGTAGCTACTCACATTACCGGGTATGAGAGACCTGACATCTGTTGTCTCGGGTGACGGACGCAGTGCTGACGGAAACTAATGACTGCCTATTTTTAATATTGTAGTGTAGACGGAACTCACTTACGGAAGTTACTTAGGCCTTTAGTTACTTTTTTTTAAGCGTTAATGATTACTTAAATTGAATTAGAAAGGGATGGCGCTATTTATCGTATAGAGCGCTATGCCTTTCTCACTCTACTTAAGTGAAGATCAACAAAGTTTAAAACTTAAAGGCCTTAAACTTTAAAATATAATAAAAATCAAATAGAAATATCCACTGACATTCACACAGCGCCATCTAGCCCCAAGTTAAGCGTGAAGCCTGTATTATAGGTACTAAACAACGGATAAACATACTTATATATATATTTGAAAATGCATACATATTATACATAGAGAACACCGAGACCAATACAAACAGACATGTTCATGCACACAAAACAAACGTTTGTACTGAACCCTTGGTGTAGAAGCGGACGTCTCAACCATTACACCGAACAGGTTGCCTTACATTTTGAAAATGAAAAGTGTTTATTCAGTTTAGATCCTTACAGAACACTTATATCAATTTAAACAAATATCCACTGACATTCACACAGCGCCATCTAGCCCCGAGTTAAGCGTGAATCCTGTATTATGGGTACTAAACAGCGGATACACATACTTATATATATATATATATATATATTTGTAAACACATACATCGGAAACACCCAGACCATTACAAACAGACATGTTCATGCACACAAATGTTTGTACTGCCCGGGATAGAACCCGGAACCCTTGGTGTTGCAGCCGACTTCCAACCGCAACACCAAATGTTTATATTGAACCCGGAACCTCACCAAGTTATCACAATTGTTCACAGGCCCGTTTGGAAGAGGAAATGCTGAAGAGTCAACCGTCCTCAACCAGGAGGGTTTTGGAATTGGTCACGGAGAGAGTCTGCGCGTCCACTGTAAGAGAGCTCGCAAGAGCTTTGACTTCGGCAAGAGAGAAGGCCAATATGGCGGCCGCTAAGATGGTCAGAGAGAGGGGGGGTACTAGCCAGGTGGGTTTGTTTACTAGCTTTTGCTGTTTTTGTCTATTTTTTAATTTTTTTCCAATTTTTTTTTTTTTTTATCGAACTGACTACTGCTGTTGGCCGCAGCTGGCCATTACAGCTTCACCGGGCAATTGGCAAGCAGATGGCTCTCAGCCTTAATGTTTACACAACGAGCCTAAGGGCGTCCCCGTACGGGACTCGAACCTCGGCTTAGACCTACTAGCTTTTACGTTTTAGTGCGTTAAATTAGTGAAATGATAAATATAAATAAATATCCGCTGACATTCACACAGCGCCATCTAGCTCCAGGTGAAGCGTGAAGCCTGTAGTATGGGCACTAAACAACGGATAGACATACTTATATACTTTTTTATATAAATACATACAAATTAAACATAGAAACCACCCAGACCATTACAGACATGTTCATGCACACAAATGTTTGTACTGCCCGGTGATCTAACCCGGACCCCTTGGTGTAATGGGTCGTCAGTATTTATTTGTTTATTTTTTGGAATATTTGCAGTTTTAAAAGACACTATATAAAAGGACACTACAGCCTAAATCATCAGCTCATTAAACGTCCCCACCAAGGGGCACGAACCTACCCGTATAGGGTGATTAGGGCTTAGTCGTCCACGCGGGCCCAGTGCGGGTTGGACGACTTCACGCACAACCTTTGAATCTCTTCGCAGGCGTGCGTGAAGGTTTCCCCACGATGTTTTCCTTCACTGTAAGAGCGTCGGATAACGTACATATATTTTTCGAAAATAAATTGGTACGTGTCGGGATTTGAACCTCAGCCCTCCCGGTAGGAAGGGGACAGTCCACACCACTGAGCCACCGACGCTCTACAGCCTAAATATAAAAGTATAACAGTAGAGTACAATACTTATTACAAATCTCCACATATGAGTAAGCGTAGGACCGGGATATCTGGCGCAAAATGGGGGAGACCTATGTCCAGCAGTGGACTGCGATAGGTTGAAAAGAAAGACATATGAGTAAGCAGTTTACAAAAGTCATATTTAGGTATACAACCTAGTACAGGTTTCAACAAAGCATTTCCTACCCACAGGCAGTCCTCCTCCAGTCCCTGCAAGCGTTATACACAGAGCATTTCCAACAATTACGCTCGTCAGCACTGGAGTGCGCCAGCACTTCCTCCCGGCGGCGGGCGGCTGCAGCGCTGCAAGCGCTCCTCCCCGCAGCGCCGCCAGCGCTTAGGGCGCTCGCCGCCAGCGGCTGTAGGGCCAGGCTGGCCCGGTGGCTCGCCGACAACTGGAGCGGCTCTGGTGAGGCTTGGACACATCCTATTCCTTGTCTAGGTTAGCCTTTTGGACCTAGATCCTACTACGGGATATTGGGTGTGAAGTACCAGGGCGCCAGATACAGGAAGAGGTAATTTAAAAACCAAAAGAACCAAGTAAGTGTGTTTTTATTACATATTTATTTCGAAAGTACTAGGGCACCATATCAAGGAAGAAGTAAGTACAATGTCAGGTTAGGTAGGTTTTCAGATATTTTTAAACATAATTTAGCAACTACTAGTCATACCAATATATTTATATATATATAGATCATATCATTCCGCCATAGAAATTGGAAGGAAACACAAATCATTCTGCTGGCTAGGTACTAGGGCGGCATATTACGCAGGAGGTGTATAGAGTGGCCTCAGCAAACTCGTCACCTCTAGAATGCGCCAGTGCATCGTAATTATATGTACTGATTATCAATATAATATGTATAGATAATATCTTTCCGCCATAGAATGTGATAGAAATATAGGCATTTCTGCGGGCTAGGTACTAGGGCAGCATATTACGCGGGAGGTGTATAGAGCGGCCTCAGTAAACTCGTCAGCGTTGGAATGCGCCAGCACTTCCTCCAGGCGTCGGGCCGCTGCAGCGCCGCCAGCGCTTAGAGCGCTCGCCGCCAGCGGGTGTAGGGCGAGGCTGGCCCGGTGGCTCGCCGACAACTAGAGCGGCTCTGGTGAGTGGAGCCTGTGGGGAAAATGGGTCGCGATTAGGCTGGGAAGGGTGCTTTGTGTCTAGGTGGGACTTGGTGTAGGCCTAGGTCCTAAAGTAGACCCTGTATCCAGTACAGGATACTAGTCGTGTCTATAATGTTTGGAGTGAAGTACCAGGTCGCCAGATACAGGAAGCAGTAACTTAAGAACCAAGTAAGTGTGATTTTTAATATACAATGTAAACTAAAATGCTTTCAAAGTACCAGGCTGACATAATTAAGCAAGAACTAAGTTTGACTTACCAACGTTTCAAGAAGATTTGTAATGGGAAAGTACTAGGGCACCATATCAACGAAGAAGTAAGTACAACGTTATATGAAGAGTAACTCTTAAATGCCAAGATTTAATAGGTTAATTATGTCATATTTTATGAAAAGTAACTCAGAGACGCAGAGATTCTATAGGTAAGTTTCAGTTTAGAATTTAAAAAAAGATTTTTCACATAATCAAGTAACTACTTTATAAACAAAATTAAATTACAACTATTAATATATTATTGAGTCGCCATAGAAATTGGTAGGAAACACAACGGATACGGCATTGTACGATAAAAATTGTATGTGTTATTGGTGTTAACTCTGAAAGAAAGCAATTAAAGAAAATAATAACTTTTATTATCTTTATGACCAAATTTCCACATAATTAATATTGTTTTTTTATTATATATAATAAAACTGGAATGTCTGTTTGTCACATAGCCTAACCATTTTATTGTATATTTGTATATTTACAATAAAATGGTTAGGCTATGTGACATTAGGCACTGTACGGCTCATGAGGCAAAGACACTCTTATCACAGACTCTAATGTACTGGACATACAAGGAAGGATTTATTAGAATTAAAAGTTAAAATGATGCAAGACCACCGACGCTCTCATATACACGGGTGCACACACACAACTCACACACACACACACACATCACACATACAATAATAGTTTATTTTGTCTCTTATTCTGTTTTTAATTGGTATCATCTGTGTTAGCCGAACACAATGTTTTCATGGAAGTCGTTAAATCTATCTCCACAGGACAGGCATAGCCTAGTGTGGAGGTCAGTTTTCGTGTATACTGTGTATTTTAAATTGGCAATAAATATTTTTCATTTTTTTTTCATTTTCATAATATTGTAATAACACTTTTTTTTTCATACATCCATAAATATACGTACATACTACAAAATATTAATTCATACAAATGAACATATATTCGGTATATATGCCAAAATAACAATTTTAAATTTTTGTCTGTTTGTTTCGGTATCTCTGAAACGGCTGGATGGATTTGAACGGGACTATTTTTGGCAGGTAGCTGATGTAATAAGGAAAAACATGGCTACTTTTGTTTTAGACATATAAACAATGATATTCTGTATATATAAAGGTAGATACGCAACTCGTGAGTGAAAAACGAACCGCCGAAGAGAGTACAGTTTGTACTCTTTTGTTTAGGTAAATGTACGCTCATTCGAAATATGTGTATGTGTGCTGTCGCTGCATTCGGAACACTTTTTTCGTTTGTTTTGTGAGCATATCACGAATCTATACTTTTTTACATCATTGGGGGGAATAAAATCTTTCAAAGCGGGTAAATACCACGGGGAACAGCAAGTATGAAATATATTGAGTAGAAATTGTTTTTTTTTTTGCCAGCAATCCTCTGCAAGGATATAGAGAGTGAGATGAAGAATCTGATCGCAGTGGGTGAGCCGGTCACCAACAAAGGCAGTTCCGGAGTCAATTTGAAGATATCACCTGCAGAGTGGGAGCAGAGAACGAACAGCCCTGCTGCTTGCCTTATATATTTAAAGGTAATATTGACGACCCCTTAGTCAGATATTCATCCGATATATACAATTAGACTGGACAAGCCGCCTAAGTTTATAGGCAGTCCAGTGTCGTAATTTCTTTCGGTTCTTACTGTGCAAAAGTTATTATATTTCTTGGTAAATTTACTGATTCATTGCGATGATGGCATTGTTATTGCACAGGATGGCATTTTGGGAAAAAACGGTAATTTCTTTAATATTGCGTCGTCTTGTCGTCTCACAGAGCGTAAACTGGCAGCCAGTGTATGCTCGTTGAGCTTACATTTGTCGCACTAAAAACGGGCTTGCCCTATCTCCTGTATTGGGAAATCTGTGGACGACCCATTTGGTGTTGCGGTTGAGAGGTCGGCTGCCACACCAACGGTTTCGGGTTCGATCAATTACAACATTTTGTGCATGAACATGTCTGTTTGTAATGTTGTTTTCTGTGTATAATATGTATGTGTTTACAAAAAAAAGCATATAAGTATGTGTATCCGTTGTTTAGTACCCATATACAGGCTTCACGCTTAACTTGGGGCTAGATGGCGCTGTGTGATGTCAGTGGATATTTATTGTAATATTTTAATTTTTTTTATAGTACAGCAATAATTGATTTTTGAATTATATTATATATATATATATATATATATTTATAATATATTATATTATATATATATATATTATATAGTATAATATATTAATATATATATTATATATATATATATATATATATTATATATATATTATATATATATATATATATATTATATATATATATATATATATATATATATATAATTCCAATAAATCAATTATTGCTGTACTACAAAAAATTTAATTTATATATATATATATAATTCAAAATTATATTTGTTAGTATAAACCATTAATAAACAATGAACTAACTAGGTGCACAATCTCACCCAAAAAGTGTCCGCGACAAAAGTCTGCCCATCGCGTCGGTTGGGCAGACTTTTCATTCATAATCACGTCGCTCGCTATATCTCATAGTGACATAGTAGTGTGCTCGTGCTTTTGATTTTGTACTCTTTTAATGACGCGTTAAGGTCAAAATTTTAATGAATAATGTTATGTCGTAAATATAACAATAAGTGAACGTATGTGTCAAGCGGCTCAGATATATTTTGGTTAATATTTCTTACTGATTGTGCATCGAGTTAGTTTATTGTTAACCTTAGAAATAAATATACAATAAGGTTTTCCCCTCTGTGTGATAGCCGACGTCTCAACCATTACACCATATGGGTCGTCATCATCATCAGCTCATTAAACGTCCCCACCGAGGGGCACGAGCCTACCCGTAACAGTGTTTAGGCCTTAGTCGTCCACGCGGGCCCAGTGCGGATTGGACGACTTCACACACAACCTTCGAATCTCTTCGCAGGCGTGCATGAAGGTTTCCTCACGATGTTTTCCTTCACCGTAAGAGCGTCGGATAACGTACATATAATTTCGAAAATTCGAAAACATTCGTGTGGGCGGGATTTGAACCTCAGATGGGTCGTACTGAAAACACATTGGAACGTGACGGGATTTGAACCACAGCCCTTCCGGTAGGAGGACAACAGTCCACACCATTGAGCCACCGACGCTCTTCGATTCATCATTCATTTTGCATACCCTGCCGATAATCTATGTACACGCCACTGCCGCTCTGTCATGGTCAGGCGTATCACTTACCATCAGGTGAGTGTCCTGACCGTCCTATACACTTTATAACATTTTCTTTTATTAAATTTACCCTTTAACAATGATATTTTGTATATATAAAGGTAGATACGTCATCCGTGCCTCAAAAACGAACCGCCGAAGAGAGTACAGTCTGTTTAGGTAAATGTACGCTCATTCGAAATATGTGTGCTGTCGCTGCATTCGGAACACTTTTTTCGATTGTTTTGAGAGCATATCACGAATCCATAATTTTTACATCATTGCCCTTTAATAAAATTTTATTGCAGGAACAAATATGTCTTCTCCTGGACGACGAAGAGCCTACACAATTGTCAACAGTACTAGCGGACTGCGCCCAATGCTGTGGTCCGTTGAATCTATTCAATAGGCCGCCAACGCAGCGAGCTATTTTACAGCTGAGCGTGGATCTATGCGTTGTCTATGGTATGTCGAAGTGTTGCCATCTTTGAAAAAATAGTTAAATGGTAGTTTTTTTAATTACATTGTAAATAATTACCAGTAGCCCTGGAAAACATTAATAAGATGTATTACATATAACTAAAATTGGAGTGTTTGTTTGTAATATTAAAATAACAATGATTTTCTTCATGCATATTTATATATGAAATATGCCAAAATTATATATTTTAATGTTTTTGTCTGTCCGTCTGTCTCTATCGCTTTGTTCCGGGTAATTTCTGAAATGGCTGGATGGATTTGGACGGGACTGTTTTTAGCAAGTAGCTGATGTAACAAGGAAAAGCATAGGCTTCATTTATTTCAGACAATACTTTTTGATTTTGAAGACTCATTAAGTGTTGCGGTTGAGAGGTCGGCTGCAACACAAGGGTTCCGGGTTCGATCCCGGGCAGTACAAACATTTGTGTGCATGAACATGTCTGTTTGTAATGGTCTGGGTGTTTTCTATGTATATGTATAAAAAAAGAATGTATATAAGTATGTTTATCTGTTGTTTAGTATCCATATTACAGGCTAATGATTAGTTTGGGGCTAGGCGCGCTGTGTGAGTGTCAATAGATACTCATTTATTTATTGATATGTATTTATTTATTAAAAATAAGTATTTAAGTATGTTTATCCGTTGTTTAGTACCCATAATACAGGCATAGTTTGGGACTAGATGGCGCTGTGTGAATGTGATTTGTTTCTCTCTCTTCAACCTATCGCAGTCCACTGCTGGACATAGGTCTCCCCCATTTTGCGCCAGATATCCCGCTCCTCCGGGGTCCCTTGAAATTGAAACCTAAGGTCCCTCGGTCCTACGCTACGCTTGCCGAGACGCGGTCTCCACTCCAGAATTCGTCTGCTCCAACGGCCCGAGGTTCTGCGAAACACGAGCCCAGCACCACTTATATTGCTTTTTTATAACTTACTTTTGCGTGCACTCGTCCGCGTGGAATAGTTCTTTGGCTAACGCTCTCTTTCACCGCTACTTCGTTTATATAGTGAGTTAAAACTCATGAATATTAATTTAAGCTGAATGATGTAAAGGGCAATTTTGCTCAAAATGAAATACTTGTGATAAATAAAGTATTTATTTGGATAAGGATTGATATCATATTTATGAAAATACCTTCGCAAATGAAGAATTATTTTAAAATAAAATTTTCAGCTTAAAATATGTTATAGGGAACTAACCTTTAAAGATAGACATATGCTGTCGCGGACCTTTTTTGTAGACCTTTAAAAGGGGAACAATACTCTCATACATGAGTTTGCGAAACTTTAACCGTTTACGCAGCATCCGCAGCGGAAGCTCCAAGTATGAAAAAAATCCCCCCGGATTTTGAAACATCCTTCATTGCTGCTCCGCTTCTATTGCTCGTAGCGTGATTATATATAGCCTAGCCTTCCTCGGTAAATAAGCTTTCTAACACTGAATTTTTCAAATCAAACCAGTAGTTCCTGAGATTATCGCGTTCAAACAAACAAACAAACTCTTCAGCTTTATAATATTACATTTCTATAGATTTATAATGAATAATTTCCATTGCAGTGAGCAGAAAACCAAACAACATCACAGATGAGTTCCTCGACCAGCTACACCAGATATGGCAGACCTGCTGTCCAGACAGAAAGCCAGAGTCACCAGACATCGTGCCAGAAAGACCTGACAACGATGAAAGAGCACCAACACCAGTCTCGGACGAGGACAACACACCGATAGTGATAAACGCTAAATGCAGTGACGACAAAGTGATAAACGCAAAGTGTAGTGACGACAAAGTGGAAGTGAAAAGTGACTATGAGTTTTTCGATAGGATTCTGTGCGCTAGAAATGTTGTGTTGTTGACTTCGAGTAAGTGTAAAGCGAAGGAGGTTTGGGAGGGTTTGGCGACGGTGTTGGTGTTCATGTTGAAGAATAATTATTTGAATGAGGATTCGTTGACGGAGCAGTGTTTGGCTGTGTATAGACAGGATTGGCCACAGGTGAGCTTTTTATCTATTACATAAATAATTGTGTGTGTGTGTGCGTGCGTGCGTGCGTGCGTGTGTGTGTGTGTGTGCGCGTGTGCACACTGTCTACCTCTAACATTTAATTTCCTTTTTTAGGCCTGTTGTTGAAGATTCAGTATGAAATAAGCAGTGCCTTTGTGTTTATATATACTATAGTTAATTGTTCAGTAAAACAACAAATATATTTAAAGTATAACATAACGAACTAAAACTTAAGCAAAAGTGTTTAGTTCATGCTTAAGTTTTTAGTGCAATACCAGTGTTGTGCACTTGTGTGTTCCGGGATGAGGGCACTGTAGCTACTCACATTACCGGGTATGAGAGACATGACATCTGTCGTCTCGGGTGTCGGAGCAGTGCGGCATTGATGGAGAATAATAACTGTCTATCAGTTGTTGGTCTCTAATGGTCAGGCGTATCACTTATCAGGTGAGCGTCCAGACCGTCCTGTAAACTAAAAACATAAAAAAAATCAGCTCACTTTTTTGTATTTTATTGTGTCAAAGATCTTTTTCTTTCTCGCTCTTCCTATAGCCATGCTGTGTGTGAAAGCCTGTGGCCTTCAGTAGGCTTTTATAGGCTGATAATATTAATATTCTCTTTCCAGAGCGTCCTGGAGAACTTATCCACGTGTATGAAATCTGTATCGTCAAGATGGCGTCGATCGTCCGCGGGCAAGTTCACGCTGTTCCTGGACTTCTTGGCGGAGTATTGTGGTGATTTGGACTATGAGGCTTTAGATTGAACTGGAAATTTGGTAGGACCTTGTACAAGGTCGAATTGTCGATAGTATCCACTAACATTCATATTCATCTAGCCCCAGGGTAAGCGTGAGACCTGTATTTTGGGTACGGAACAATGGATAAATATACTTATATAATTTTTTTTGTAAATACATACATATTATACATAGAAAACACCCAGACCATTACAAACAGACGTGTTCATGCACACAAATGTTTGTACTGCCCCGAACACAATAGAAAATCTATTTTGTCTGGCGCCTTAAGGCGTCATTGGCGGTGAAAGGGTTAAAATTATACATGACTTTGCCGTTCGTCATGAATTATTCACCATGACATTAAATAAAGGATTTCTGGAATTTATAAAATATTAAAAGATAAATATTTAAAAAGGGGGTAAGAGTGTATGTATGTATGTTTTTAATTAAAGCAAACGAACAGATTCGGATGAAATTTTATAGTAATATTAGTTTTTTACATCGGATTAGCATATAGACTACAATTATGTCATCATCATCAGCTCATTAAACGTCCCCACCGAGGGGCACGAGCCTACCCGTATAGGGTGATTAGGCCTTAGTCGTCCACGCGGGCCCAGTGCGGATTGGACGACTTCACACAACCTTCGAATCTCTTCGCAGGCGTGCATGAAGGTTTCCTCACGATGTTTTCCTTCACCGTAAGAGCGTCGGATAACGTACATATATTTTTTCGAAAATTCGTAAATACATTGGTACGTGTCGGGATTTGAACCTCAGCCCTCCCGGTAGGAAGGCGACAGTCCACACCACTGAGCCACCGACGCTCTAATTACAATTATGTTAATTTCGTGTAATAGGTATGATGACATTTTTATTCTGCAATGGTATCGATTGACCGCTAAATATTAGAAACATTGGTAAAATAATGACTCCGTTAACATTAAAACTCATAAAGGTTTTCCAATATTAAAAACACATTAATGGACTTTCCCAAAAACGCTTCATACAAATGGCTACCTTATTATGACGTCACGCCTCAGTAGTTAGTATGCATAATTTGTGAACGTTGTACTACAACTATATTAAATGTTGCGTTTATTAAAATGGTCTCGTAGCAAAAGTTGCTTCAAATTGTTTGTGTAATCTTTTAGTATATATTTTTTTGTCAGTTAATGTACTTTAAAAATGTACTTGCCCTAAATTTGAAGACTAATAAAATTCATAAAACATGAGTTTTCGAGCTGAGAGTAAGCACATAATTATATTTAACCCAGATTTGTAATAATATGAAATAGCTCATACGATTCCAGGACCCAGTCATCATGCCTATTACCAGAGGTTAAAGTAGTTATTTATGTTTCTACCTACACTCTGATTAAAATATACCTAAGTCCAGATTAATTTTAACGAGTATAAAATATCCCTGGATTAATTATAAAAAGTTTAAAGATAAATAAATATCCACTGACATTCACACAGCACCATCTAGCCAAGTTAAGCGAGGATCTTGATAAATTAACACTAAACAACAGACAGACATATTAATATACTGTTATATATCCCTTTTTTTGGAAAAACATACAAATAATACATATATAGAATAGAGTGGATATGCTTCTAAGTCCAATATTGGTTTTAATGAGCAGTAAAAATCCAGTGTGTTACATAAAATGTCTTATCTCTAAATTAAATAGCCAATTCATTTATGGCAAACGCAGGATTTGCCATTGGTTTGGTTTGTTTACTTTTAAAAATTACTAATATAAGAAATATATTGAAAAAGATCTGTCTTAGAACTTAATAAATTCCACGTAAGCAAGGCCGTGGATTAAAGTTAAATTAGGTGAAGAAATTGACAAATAAGAAAAACAAAAACACCATATTAAGATGTCTTATCTACTTAAATATATTAGTAAATGTATGTGAGTAAGTTAAATTTGGCACAAAAACCTTAGAAAAACAATGAACTAACTATATGCACAATCACGAAGAAATATCAACCGAAACATGTCCGAGCCGCGTGACACATACGTTGACTTAGTGTTATATATATGACATACAATCATTCATTAAAATTTTGACCTTAACGCGTCATTAAAAGGGTACAAAATTAAAAGCACGAGCACACTACTGTCACTATGACATGTAGCGAGCGACGTGATTATGAATGAAAATTCTGCACAACTAACGCAATCAGCTGATTTTGCCCTTTGTGAACACTTTTTATGTGAGATTGTGCATATATACTTTATTGTTTATTTAAGCATAAAAGGCGAAAAGTCAAAAATGCCTGAATTTGTATTTCTATGGTTAAAAATGTACGCCAAGTATAGAAGTGTATTTTATGTGATATGTAAAATAAAAGGTAAAAATTCTAAGAAATAAATTGCTATTATAAGTTAAGGATTTATGATGTCTAATTCTCAAAATTATTATTTTTATGTAAGGAATTAAAAAATGTCGCTTATTATAGTTATGAAGAAAGGATAATTTATGTAAAATTATTCATTGGATTTAGTTCGCGGTCGGCTTTGTCAATCGAAGCATAACATGGGCACACTCTTAAGACAAAATTCACGGATTTGAAAAGATAACTAAAAAACTAACTAACTTTAATGGCTCAACGACCCAAAGTGAGTCTTGGCCTCCGAAACGAGAGACTTCCAACGGTCTCTATCCTGTGCAAAAGATAAATATAAAATGGTTTTTTTTCTTAATATTTTTATTAAAACCCTTTTGTTAATTTTTTTTGCAATTTAAGGTTAAATTGTAAATGTTTGACCTTAAACACTTGTGAGAAACAAAAAAGTACAATAAAACCATTGGAATTGCTTCAATAAAGCAAACAATCATTTTGATTTGGTCTCATTCTAATACAAGGTTTAAAAGCTTAACAGGATGAGATCAATACCCTTAAGTGTAAATGTGACTTTTGTTATAAATAAATATTTTTTATTTTTTTTTTATTTTGAATCATTTTGATGAATAAAAGTTCTGTTGTCAAAGAAGTCAAGATAACAGCAAAACGCTTTTTTAAACCATGATCCAAGCATAAATGGAATATTTAATTAATTATGTCATCAATAAATAGATCACCTTATTAAAAACACAGGCTAGCCATTCCAAATATTAAAAACATATTTGGAATGGCTAGCCTGTGTTTTTTTTCTAGTGATAAGTATACAAGCCATTTTTCCGTTTACTGTTGAAGATAAAACTAAAATAAAACCTATAATGCTGTTGTCTGATTTATAAATAGGGTTGCCACCTTTTACTTTTGTATTTAAAGTACTTTGGTTATTATAAGAAGAAAAAAAGTACTCAGTATAAAAATAAAGTACAATGTCTCTACTCTTTTGTTTTATTTTTAAAAGTGTATTTTTTATTGAAATTTGTAAAAGATCTTTTCGTTTCCGATATTAAAAACGATTGGTTAATGGTGTTTGTTTATTCCGTAATATTATATTCCTAACGAATGCCACCCGTAAACAAAAACAAATTATATGCATGTGAGATACGTCAGTTATAAAACATTTTGAAGTGTGTACGAGTATTAAATCAAAATCGGCATTATCAAATTCAGCAAAAAAAAGTATTTTCGCGTACTTTATAGTACAATTACAGTATATAACGTACAATACTTTATTGAAAAGTACGGGTGGCAACCCTATTTATAACCCATATTTGTTTGCACCAATAACACTGACTTCTGTATAAAATAATCAACCATCTTATGTAAAACAACTGCCAACGTTATTGTAAATATATAAATTATACATATACATGGATATATAGGTTAAATATACATTAATCTATACATTGTGTAGTACGGAAGTGTAAATTTGTTTTTTAAATGTTTTAAATCAGTTTCAAGTTACTTTTTTAAATATACGTGTGAGTAATTTGTGATTATAGTTGTCCGTGATGTGTTAATAAATTGTTTTATTTATTGATAGTTTGTTTTATTGTCTGTAACTCTTCCAATTTTTAAGAAGTTTGAAAATAAATAATAATGGATGTTTCCCGCGCGAACTAAACAAACGTCAAAGTCAGCAACGAAAATTAGTGTTGTGACACCACTTTTCAATTGATCAGGCGTGTTTGTTGATCGTTTCTTTTCCGTCCAATACTATGTACATAGGTATACTGTAGGTGTAAAACATGATACGGTTATATTTATTTATACCTTACAATATGTGTCTTTCCCGCGTGCATTCAAATGTCAAGCTTATGTAGTGAATAAAATTAGTGATGTGACATAATTTTATCAATTGATTATTATTATTTAGGGATACCATCATTTTTTTATTATTGAAATGGATAGTGTTGATCGATGCGTTTCCGTCTTACAGTATGGTATATGGTTGGTGTACTTTTTAAATAAATAAAAAAACCATTGAACTAAATGGCCTGTTAGTTTGTTACTAAATAGATACTTTCCTATGCGGATGACACTGCAATTAATTTTACCGATCAGACCTGGGAAAAAGTTCGCTTGAAGGCTGAAACAGGTTTGACGAAGATTAGCCACTGGCTTAAGGTGAATCTTCTCAACACTCAAAAAACTAATTTTATATGTTTTGGTCCCTATATAAACTCCCAGCTTCTTCTGATTTTGAACTCAAAATTCATTCCTGCACTTCAGCTCTAGCCGATCCATGCGACTGCCCAACGATCGAAAAAGTGAGCAGTGTTAAGTATCTATCATCGTAGATCAGAGATTGAGTTGGTATCCACACTTAGAACTTACTATGCGAGGGTGAGGAAGCTAGTCTGGGTTTTAAATCTCTGAGATGTGTTATGAGTATAGATATTCTGAAAAATATATGTGGCACTAGCGCAATCAGTAATAATATATTGTATACCGGTGTGGGGAGGAGCAGCAAAAACCTACTTTATAGAACTAGAAGCGCAAAGATCCTTAATAAAAGTAATGTATGTTAAACCCTACAGGTTCTCTACTCAAAACCTTTACAATATTTCTAAGTTGCTCTCTGTTAGGAAACTTTATGTCTTACATTGATACTAAGATACCATAAAACATTACCTTTTGACAAAGCAAAACAGAAAAGAAGGTGCGACATAGTAGCTCCAACTTTCCCCGCACGCACAGTTTTTGCCACAAGGCAAAATATAGCTCAAGCCCCTCACGTTTATAATAAAATCAACCGTGAACTTAAAATTTACCAATGCAGCAGTTTCAGTGTAGAAAAACTTTAATTAAGTGGCTCTCTACACTTACTTACGACGAAGTAGAAGAAACCTTGGCAAGAGTGACTTAAATCATAAATTATATATAATGATGTGTACAACACAACACACACACTCTCACACTCACCCACACCCATTTATAAACACACACACACACGCTCACACATTTTTTTCTTTCTGTATTTTTTTTTTGTTGTTTTTGTAAGTGAATATTAATTGTAAGTTTTGGATTCATTTATGGTGTAATTTAGATAATAATTATTTTAAGGTAAAGTTTCAGCGATATAAATGTAAATCTTAATTGTTAAAATGAACTTGGGAGAGCGAGGCTTTCCCATCACAAGTATCTCTTGATTACTTTCAAGGAAGCCCCGGCGACTAAATTGTGTGTGATTTACTGAAATAAATACCATTTTATTTATTTTTATTTTAGATTAAAAGAAAAAACCTTCTAAAGATCTGTCATTTTATTTTTTCACAAAAGCTTTACGTGATTTCTCCTTCTGCGAAAACTGATCATCTTTGCCCAGTATCATGTAGCTATATTCCGAGACGTAGTATTGTAGACTGCTCTGCACTTCTTGCAGCCTGGTAATGTTAGTCGGAGACCATTGGTATGGGGTGGAAAGCTGCCAGCAAGGACCTCTATGGAGAAGTCGCCATTCGCCTCTCTGCCGCTGCGACGGTTTGGCGTTCTCTAGGAAAAAACACTTTGTTAGACGACCCATCTGGTGTTATGGATGAGACGTCGGCTACCTGAGAGCCATCTGCGCTCGCTAATTGTCCGGTGAAGCTGTAAAGGCCATCTGCGGGTAACAGCAGTAGTCGGTTCGAAAAAGTGGGCTATTACACCAAGGGTTCCGGGTTCGATATCCCGGGCAGTACCAACATTTGTGTGCATGAACATGTCTGTTTGTAATGGTCTGGGAGTTATGTGCGTATTTATAAAATAAATATTGGAATATTTATCCGATGGTAAGAATCCATATTACAGGCTAGATGTTTAGTTTCGAGCTAGATGGCGCTGTATGAATGTCGGCGGATATTTGTTGACGGCCCACGAAACAAATATGCCATCATTTTGCTTATTTCAAGGGCCTTGCATACGAATATTGAGTTGGTACTTACTTGGTACTGTAAATAAATTAAATTAAATTATTATTATTTTTTTCTAGAGCGTCGGTGGCTCAGTGGTGTGGACTGTCGCCTTCCTACCGGGAGGGCTGAGGTTCAAATCCCGACACGTACCAATGTATTTTCGAATTTTCGAAAATATATGTACGTTATCCGACGCTCTTACGGTGAAGGAAAACATCGTGAGGAAACCTTCATGCACGCCTGCGAAGAGATTCGAAGGTTGTGCGTGAAGTCGGCCAACCCGCACTGGGCCCGCGTGGACGACTAAGGCCTAATCACCGTATACGGGTAGGCTCGTGCCCCTAGGTGGGGACGTTTAATGAACTGATGATGATTATTTTTAAATTTTAAGTTACAGAGTGTACAGGACGGTCAGGACACTGATGATAGTCAGTGATACGCCCGAATATGACTGATTGGCATTAAAGAAATATTTACAACTGATAGACCACTTTTTATTTTAGGAATATGAACTAATTTTGACGCGTCGCGCAGTCCAAACGCGTGGGCTGTACGCTTTATCGTGACTTAGCGAAGCGATTTTAGATTGTTTTTCTGCGGAAGTATATCTTACTTCTTAATACCGCGAGGGTGTATGAAAGGAGTTGTTTTTGTTTCTCTGAAATTAGACATCGGGGCCAGGGGCGGACTGTGAAATTATGAGGCCCTGGGCTGAAACTACTGTGGGGCCTATCAACTAACAGTTATGCCAAAAAACTGCACAAAAACTATATAAATTACTTAAATCTACGCAAGTATTAATTGTACAAAAGGCGACCTTATTGCTCTGGTAGCAATATTTTCGAGGCAACCTTTGAATGAGAAACCGAATCGTCTATTGTTTTAGCAAGGTCTGGGGGCTACTAGTAGCCTCGGGGCCCTGGTCTGCAACTCAAGTAGCCCTTAGGCAGATCCGGCCCTGCATCGAGCGCACCCTGGTAATAGCTAACCGAGTCCTACTCACTAGCTGGCAAATCCTTTCCCCACGATGGCAATTTGCGAAGATGTGGCATCTCTTTGCATTCTCTACCGCTTGTATTACGGGGAGTGCTCAGATGAGCTGTTCGGGCTTATTCCAGCGGCTAAGTTCCACTACCGTAGGTACATCTCGGAGGAACTCCAAATTTCATCCTCACCACCTGGATGATTGGAGGTCTTCCACAGTTCGATTCTGTCGTCATTTTTTGCCACGTACTACAAAACTGTGGAATGAACTTCCACAGGACACATTTCCAGAGCGATACGACCTGGCGTCCTTAAAAAAAGAGTGTACACACATTTAAAGGGCCGGCAACGCATTTCTGGGACCTGAGGTCCTGCAAATGTTCATGGGCGGCGGTGTCGCTTACCATCAGGTGAACCGTATGCTCGTTTACCTTCTGTTCAATAAAAAGAAACCTACGAATGTGTGTTTGCCTTCGACACGCTAAGAAGAAGATATCGCGAAGCAGTTTAGTTTTAAAATGAAACTACTTACTGCATCTTCTCTTGCAATTGTGGTCCTCTCCAACGGAAGCGAAACATCCACTTGGGCAACTATCATTTATGCCCAAGTGACATTAAATCTATAAAGTTGGGCAGGGTTCTGAACTTCCTAAATAGGGCCCAACTTTTGACGACCCATTTGATGTTGCGGTTGAGACGTCGGCTGCAACACCAAGGGTTCCGGGTTCGATCCCGGGGCAGTACAAACATTTGTGTGCATGAACATGTCTGTTTGTAATGGTCTGGGTGTTTTCTATGTATTATATGTATGTATTTACAAAAAAATAAAAATAAGTACGCTTATCCGTTGTTTAGTACCACAGATTTCCTAATACAGGAGATGGGGCAAGCCGCGTTTTAAGTGCGACAAATGTAAGCTCAACGAGCATACACTGGCTGCCAGTTTACGCTCTGTGAGACGAGTCAAGACGCATGAATCATCATCATCATCATCAGCTCATTAAACGTCCCCACCGAGGGGCACGAGCCTACCCGTATAGGAAGACGCATGAATATTAGAAGAAATTACCGTTTTTTCCCAAAATGCCATCTTGTGCAATTGTAACATGCGATCATCGCAAGGAATCAGTAAATTTACCAAGAAATATAATAACTTTTCACAGGTAGGAACCGAAAAGAAATTGCGACACTGGGACTGCCTATAAACTTGGCGGCTTGTCCAGTCTATTTCATAAAAAACACAGTACAGAAAATTATTTGAACTGCTCTCACATAAGGTTACCCTGCGTCATGAGAGGCAGGCTCTTTTTAACAGTTTAGCACAATGTTGCGTTTTATTACAAAAGTTATCTAAGCGCAGTTGTGCATGCATACATAAGTGTGTTTGGGAGAGAGAATGTGTGTGTGTTTGTGTGTGAGTAAGTGTGTGTCTAGGTGTATGGGTGAATATGAGTGCGTGTAGGTACGTATATGTGAGTGTATATTTGGTTGTGTGATTTCGTGTTTGTGTGTGTGTTTAGTAATGTGTAAAGTGTCAATATTTAGTATATATGTATATTTATGGAAGTGTTCATGTTTCTGTGAGCGCCATGAAAGTTCTTCCTTCCCTATATTTATAAATTAATCATTATATATAGTTTTTTTTTAATTATCATACATACATATAAATACATAAATATATATATTATTTTATTTATCACATCTTCTACTTTGTCGTCGGAATAGCCCCCAAAACCCAAATAATAATAATAATACTTACTTGTAACAGGAGGGTGGCAATTAGCAAGAATCAAGTCGCACATATCATCAAACTGTTTCTGCTCTAAGAATTTTCCGTTATACCGCTGTCCGCATATTTGACCATAGCTGCAAATAATAAACAACATCAGCCTATATCGTCCCACTGCCGGGGCACAGGCTTTTTTACCGCACAGCATTTTTGTAGGCCTGCCTTTTTGTCGCTGCGGTTTGTATAGTGAAAATCACTTTGTGCCATTTTTCCTAGTTATATCTGACATTGCAGGATTAATCACCTAATTAAAAGAATTATATAACATTATATTTCTTTCATTTTGATAAATAAATTAAAATAATAATATGACACTGAAAGGTACAATAAAATTATAATATAATAATTAAAAAGGCAATATTAAATATATTATCTAACAAAATCTAAAAGTGTTTGTACTACCCGGGTATTGAACCGGGAACCCTTTGAAGGACACTGCAAAGTCCCGGCTATAACCTTAATATGGTTTTTTTTTTTATCCTTTATAGGCAGACATTTGACCGCCATCTCACCTGATGGTAAGTGAAGATGCGGCCGAGGATGGATCATGCCTGCCTAGAAACAGTCTATTCACTCTTGCCTTGAAGACGGCCAGGTTGTAATGATGGTAGTCGTAAAAATGCAAGCTAAGCTGTAAAATCGCAATGGAGAGGGCCGTAACCCAGCACGCGGGCTCAATGCGGGTTGGTGGGTGTTAACCACTACCATACTAAGGTTGGAGCCGGGACCGACGGCTCACGTGCCCTTGGTGCCGCGGAGGGGCACGATCACAGATTTCCCAATACAGGAGATGGGGCAAACCGCGTTTTTAAGTGCGACAAATGTAAGCTCAACGAGCATACACTGCCTGCCAGTTTACGCTCTGTGAGACGAGTCAACACGCACGAATATAAGAAGAAATTACCGTTTTTTCCCAAAATGCCATCCTGTGCAATTGTAACATGCCATCATCGCAATGAATCAGTAAATTTACCAAGAAATATAATAACTTTTCACAGGTAAGAACCGAAAAGGAATTGCGACACTGGGACTGCCTATAAACTTGGCGGCTTGTCCAGTCTAATTGTATATTCGGATGTCTGTGGGCACGATATAATATTTTTCGGTCACCCATCCGAAAAACAGTCCGTGAGATAGATGCTGTACTTGTAGGATCGTCAACCGAACGCACAAGCCCCTACTATTTAATACAATACTATGTGTATATGTATAGCTTAGATAAACATTAAACTAACTAAATGCACAAACTCACTCAAAGTGTCCGCGGCAAAAGTTCGCCCATCGCGTCAGTTGGGCAGAATATTTATTCATAGTCACGTCGCTCGCTACATGTCATAGTGACATCGCTACATGTCATAGTGACATAGTAGTGAGCTCGTGCTTTTGAATTTGTACTCTTTCAATGACGAGTTGTGTTCAAAATTAAAATGAATAATTTTACGTTGTAAATTAACAATAACGAAACGTATGTGTTGTGCGGCTAGAACATTTTTTGGTTGACGTTTCTTTGTGGTTGTGCATTTATATAGTTTATTCTTTAACAAAGTTAAATGTACTTACTCCGTAAATAACTGGAAGCAGGGAAACTGGCACAGATAATTAATAAACGGCGTTGCTGTCGAAAAAATTACTGTCAGTCATGTTACAAAAGTTTGTATTAACTTGAATAATAAACAACTCAAAGGTGACCAACTGACATAGTGAATTGATATATCAACGAACGAAGATGTTTTCATCATCAGCTCATTGAACGTCCCCACCGACAGGCACGAGCCTACCCGTAAGGGTGTATAGGCCTTAGTCGTCCACGCAGGCCCAGTGTGGGTTGGTCGACTTTACGCACAACCTTTGAATCTCTTCTCAGGCGTCAGACTTTGAACTTGTGAACCAATCCCGCAGTCAGTGTCCATGTCTCAGCTGCGTATGTTAGCACGGTAGGACGTTTGCTCAAATAATATTCATTGCGAATAGCTGTATGAATGTCAGTGGATATTTATTCATTTTAAGGGTTATACGAAAACTAATTACTTCTTGAAGTAGGGCTTGATGTGGTGGTCGTGGTAGTACTTCCGTCTTTGCGAAAAGTGATCCTTCGCCGTGTAGGTCTTGTAGTTCTGTCGACAATACATTTATATTTATTTTCTAGCAGTGCTAGCGTACTCGTAGATAAGCTTCGGTGGCTCATTGGTGTGAAATGTTGCTTTCCGATCTGGAGGGTGCAGGTTCAAATACCGCCACGTAACAATGTCTTTACGAATTTTAGAAATTATACTTACGTTATCCGATGCTCTTACGGTGAAGGAAAACATCGTGAGGAAACCTGCGCACGCCTGCGAAGTGATTCAAAGGTTGTGCGTCGCCCAATCCGCATTGGGCCCGCGTGGATGACTAAGGCCTATACACCCGCGTACGGGAAGGCTCGTCCCCTCGGTGGGGACGTGAAATGAGCTGCTGATGATGATAAAAGATAAACTTACCCGAAATACACCCACTCACCACCCTTCCAATATGGTTCATACAAGTTCTCTTGTGCGTACTTCTGTTTTCGACCTTTGTTCAAACCAATATCCTGGGCTATCTTAGGCAACTGTTCCAGTAACGACTCAAGATCACGACGATAACTTGACCACAAATGCAACGGCCTGGAACAAAACATTCTGTTAAAATGTACTTCGTGGTAAGCTTTGGGCTTATAGTACCAACACAGTAGCAGGGGACTTCAGTCCCAGCGTACACCTATGGGAAAATACTTCACACTTCTCGTGTGCGTGCGTGCGTGCGTGCGTGCGTGCGTGTGTGTGTGTGTGGTGTATTATAGTATATTTAGGTTAGATAACTCAATTATATAAATGAGAAACAGAGTAGGCCCTACAACACTTCCCTGTGGAACTCCGTATTTGACATCAGAATCCTTACAAAGTCACTTTTAATGATTTTCGAATAACTTTATAACAATACCCCTAACCCCAATATTCTCTAGTTTGTTTAAAGAGTAGGAACAGAAACGGTATCAAAAGCATTTTTGAGATCAAGAAAAAACCTTAGACATCTCTTCCTATGGTCGAATTTCTTAGATGTCGAAGATCTCTTACTAGATGAAGAAGTTTACTAGGTGGTAGACTCGATACTGAGTCGTCAGGTATCGTAATGTTATTATTTTAGTGCAATTATTATTTCAGTCATTTTCAAAATCCCCTCACTACAAACCTTAGTGGTTTTTTGTATGGGATTTCGTAAAAAAATATTGTATTTTTTTATATGGTAATTATAATTTAAAAAAAAAATTGATGTGTCAACCATTACCCCACAAGGATCGCCGAATCTTTAGCTTATTCCTTAGATATTTTATAGTACGATTCACCAAAGAAGACCAAAAATGGCGGCCGTCTGCGCATGTACACTAATGAACAAAATACTTACATCAAAATAATATTTTTATTTTAATTAACTCATATAATCAAATTCTATTATAAATTTCCAGGATTAAAAGATACCTATGTAATTAAACATAATTCAGGCTCAAATTTTACTTTGTCACATAGTTTTTTCCATTCTTGTGGAACCATTAGATTAACTTTTTCTTTTATAAAATTAATTACGCTGCTTATATCCCACTTAACGTTTTTGCTACTAACATAACTTTTTACGGAGGCCCAAGCCATTTCTATAGGATTTAAATCCGGATGGTAAGGTGGGAGACGGAGAATATTATGACCATGTTCTATGAAAATTTTATCTATAGAGTATTTCTTTAAGCGTAAAAGGAAATTTTTAATGATAGTGAAACAATATTTTTCTTCATAAAAATAATAATAATAATCATGTAGAAATATAACAAATAATCATGGGATAGAATAATCAGCAAAGTACCGACAAGTATTTCAAAATATAGCTAATGGTTCTGTTTTTCTATTCAAATTAATCCGATATTTTTTATTTATTATGTCTGTTATAGATTCATTAAAGGTGGATATATTGATTTAATTTTTTCAACAAAGTTGCAAGACTTGCGAAACCTTGTCAACAATCTACTTACAAAATATATTTAAACTCATATATCATCCTTCTCGCCTGGCTTTTCGAAGCAACATACACTAGAGAATTTCAATGAATGGCTCAGCAAACAAAAAAAAATAACAATAAATAATAAAATGCAACAAAACAGTTTTCCTTCCGACTGTATTCTAGAGTACTGTCAGCGCGCCAAATTCAATATAGACGAATAGCGATAGAGCAACCTTGTCCTCAGAAGCGTGCCGACCAATGGCGTTGCCCCGCTCTTACAATATTACTCCCGCCCCTCTGCCGTACCCCCAATAGGACCTAAAAAATGACTTCTGCGCATAGTCTTCTTTCGTGAATCGTACAATACTTACATCGACTCTTGAACAGGATTCTTCTCTAATGAAAAGTTCGCAATGGAGTTGGTAACATTGGAACTGTGTATTTCTTTACGGCCATTACTGCAAATTTTAAAGATCATCAGCTCATTATACGCCCCCACCGAGGGGCACGAGCCTACCATCTGCGGGTGTATAGGCCTTAGTCGTTCACGCGGGCCCAGTGTGGGTTGACCGATTTCACGCAAAACCTTTGTATTTTTTTGGCGTGCGCAGGTTTTCTTACGATGTTTTCCTTCGCCGTAAGTGTTGGATAAACGTACATAATTACAAAAAATCGAAAACACTGGTACGCGGCGGGATTTGAATTTGAATACTCAGCAGGGTGCGATAATAATAACTCAAGTAGGTATTTCACTTACCATAATTGAAAATTATGTATATCAATATATGGTTCATTTTTATTTTTTACTCTCAACATTATTTTGTGTACACTGCGAGAATCGGAAGATGTAATTTCACGGTTTTACCTGCAGTTAATGTAATTTTTTTAATCGTAAACATTTAGTTTCATTGAATCAAAACTATACATCTGTACGAGTTCGTACAAGCATACAAAGCATTTCTCAATAGTGGATAATTATTGCTAAGTAAGCATGACCCGAATTAATGTAATGTAAAATATTTAGCAATAAATCAGTATACCTTTTATAGTCACTCAAACTGGTTGTTATCATTTATCTCCATATCCAACCTCCCAGCAACAGCATTTAGCAAATATCTTCATATCTATATATCAAATGTTGGAGTTACGCCCGACTATTGAGAAATGCTTTGTATGCTTGTACGAACTCGTACAACATCTCTTAGAAACTTTTTTCTTAGTTATTTTTTTAAGATTTAAAGGATTACTGCTGTGTGAAGGGATTGGAAGAAATAGTTATGGTTGATCCACTAGAGTCGTCTAGGACATCCCTTATGAATTATCCCGGAGGATAATGTAGGTGCTTAATGCATTTTCAGTTCCTAAGGACATTTTTGTAACCATATCGGTATTTATATTTTGTTTCATAATTAAATAAACATATTTTACTTATTAATACTACAGTTATGCAATGTATGCTGTCTTCACTGTAAAAAAACTGTCTTCTCTGATTTAGATAATACTGGTGGATGGACTTCTTGCTTCAAAACATATAGTAGGTTCATGCTTCAAAGATAATATAATACCTACGTATTAAGTTTACCTACTAAGTTTTACTTGCTTCATGCAGTTCTTGGCGGGAAAGTGAAGTGTCGTGTCGTTGGTTTTGTTTTATTGTCTATAATTTTTGTTTAATAGGATGTTGATGTGTAATTGTTGTTGGGTTATTAACTATTAAGTGTTCGTAAACAAGTGCGAGTGTTGGTAAATTAAACAAAACGATACAACAGTCACTTTGAATTCTCTCAAGAAGACCGCGTAAGGTTTCAGAATAGTCCCAGATTTTTACTTAAACTTATGGGGATGGGAGGTTATTATCTATCATGCATCATCATCATAATCATCACTTGTCATCATCATCAGGTTCATGACCTATTTCATTGTTATCAATTAAACAAAAAAAATACTAATGACGAGGCGGAATACTGTACGGCCTTAGCCTTTCCAAAGTGACGAATAAAAATAAAAACTTATCATTTTAATTGTCAACTTGTCTGCAAATTTGTAATCATCACCAGTTTAAAATCTCAATAATTATTATTTGTTTTAATCATTATAATGAATTTATGTTAAAAATGACAGAAATGTGCGATGTTATAAAAAAAGAACCAGATGAACCATCATCGCCGTCTTCTGAAGACGCTAAAAGTGATACAAGATGTAATATTAGAGATTTGGAATTTGTAAATATTAAAAATGAAATAGATATTGATATACAACCTATAAGGTAACTTAATTATTCTTTATTTATTTGTAATAATACAAAAACTAAATCTTGTATGTCTTTCTTTCCAATTAGGTCAGATTAATGAAAAATTTTACGCTTGTCTTTACCAGTAGATTACGGTTCAATGAACACGTCTTAGAAAGTTTGCGTAACACTTTTGAAGCTAAAGCTACTGTACTTAATCTGTTATTGTAGATGATGGATGAATGAAAAGGGTTTATTCAGTTTAGGTGCTTACAGAACACTTATGAATGTCAAATGAAGCTACCACTGGTTCGGGAGGTAATTTTCCACTGAGAAAAAACTCAGCAGACTCAATACTGAGTGATCTAGGTATCGTCTCGAGATGATGGCACTGTAGCTAGTGAAATTACTGGGTATAAGAGATGTAACATCTGTTGTCTGAGTGTTAGGCGCAGTGCCGCATTTGTGGAGGATAATAACTGTCTATTAGACCTGTGTCAATCGATCATTTCTAGAGACTAAGATCATAACCCACTTTAATTTAATGATCGTGTTAAAATGATTTGAACATTTGGGTCGCAGGTCGAGCAGCCACTTTTTTGTAGTATCTTAGTAAAATGACCCACTAAACTTCAAAGATGATCCATTTGGTGTAGCAGTTGTTACATGGGCTGTGATACCAAAGGTTCCAAGTTCAATCCCCGGGCAGTACAAATATTTGTGTCCATGAAAATGTCTGTTTGTAATGGTCTGGGTGTTTTCCATGTATAATATGTATGTATTTCCAAAAAATAAGCATATAAGTATATTTATCCATTGTTTAGTACTCATAATACAGGCTTCACGCTTAACTTGGGACTAGATGGTGCTGTGTGAATGTCAGTGGATATTTATTATTTATTATGCTGGTTTCTTTTCAGAATTAAACAAGAACCAGACATCACTAGGAGCAAATTAATTACAGAAGATGTTATTGTGAAGATTCCATCATCAAATGTACCATCATGGCATATGCCGGTAATGGAAGACTCGAATATAAATTCTGAACTTGAAATTGAGGTGAGATATCAATAACAATAGCTCAAAATGTATAATATTTTATGTTACAAAGTGTAAAGGACGGTCAGGACGCTCACCTGATGGTAAGTGATACGCCTGACCATGACAGAGCGGCATTGAAGGAGACCAACAACTGATAGACAGTATCACTATTTAAGTGGATTATGATAGACCCAGGTCTCTAGAAATGATCAATTGACACAGGTCTGTTAGAAAGTTATTATCCTCCGTTGGTGCAGCACTGCACCCAACACCCGATACAATTGATGTCGGTTCTCTCATACCCGGTAATGTGAGTAGCTACAGTGCCCTCATCCCGGAACACACAAGTGCACAACACTGGTATTGCACGGGACGATATCTGTCACTGCGGTGGTACCTACCTACACGACTCCCAGACCAACACAAACAACCATGTTCATGTACAGGAATATTTGTACTGGGGATTGAACCCAGAACCCTTGGTGTAGTAGCCAATGTTAACACGATTAAATTAAACCACTACTGTCATCGGGAGGAAACCTTCATGCACGTCTTCGAAGAGATTTGAAGATAGTGTGTGAAGTCGTCCAACCCGCACTGGGCTCACGTGGATGACTAAGGCACCCAATACAGGTAGGCTCGTGCCCCTCGGTGGGGACTTTAATGAGCTGATGATGATGACTTCTGTCTATTCATTACTTTTCATTGTCTCACCACCAATCAACATAGGCCCCAAGTTGAGGGTTAAGAAGCAATCTATTTATAGCCTGTGTAGAAAGGCCTGTGTCCTAAATCTAGATGTTGTAGGCTGTTTAAAGACTATGAATGTGTTTTGTTTTCAGGTTGAAGAGGCAAACCAAAAATATCCAAAAAATAAAAGTAATAGTGAAGCAATAGGTTTGTGAAATTTCCAATGAAACACTTATTATAAGATAAATTACCTTTAATATTATTTAATTATACTTATTTGAGCGTCGGGGCCCAATGGTGTAGAGGGCGCAGGTTTGAAACCCGACGCGTACCAATGTGTTTTCGAATTTTCGAAATTATACGTACGTTATCTGACGCTCTTACGGTGAAGGGAAACATCGTGAGGAAACCTGCGCACGCCTGCGAAGAGGCTAATAATGAGCTAATGATAATGACAATTTATTTACCTACTGTTGCAATTAAATATTAATATTTATTATTTGTTCCGTAGTATTAATAAAGATGTAATTACAAAAACTATGTAACATTTAGTGACTCCATTAGAAACAGCAAATAATATTAGCCAATGATATTATATGTCGGTATTGAGCGTCGGTGGCTCAGTGGTGTGGACTGTCGCCTTCCTACCGGGAGGGCTGAGGTTCAAATCCCGACACGTACCAATGTATTTTCGAAAAATATATGTACGTTATCCGACGCTCGTACGGTGAAGGAAAACATCGTGAGGAAACCTTCATGCACGCCTGCGAAGAGATTCGAAGGTTGTGTGTGAAGTCGTCCAACCCGCACTGGGCCCGCGTGGACGACTAAGGCCTAATCACCCTATACGGGTAGGCTCGTGCCCCTCGGTGGGGACGTTTAATGAGCTGATGATGATGATGAGATGATGATATTATATGTAAATAAAAAAGATAGATACGGCACCCGTGCCTCATTAATGAAGCGCCAAAGAGGAGCCAATTGTAGACTCTTTGTTTAGTCGCTTTCGATACGTCGCACCGAATGCACACGTGTCTTAAGTTTAAATCCTTTTACGCCTTTAAAATGTCATCTGTTATGCATAAGTGCATTAACTATATAAGAAATATTAGTAATGTCCATAAAATTATATATAACAATTAAGTAATGCATTATTATCATATTTCATCATCATCAGCTCATTAAACGTCCCCACCGAGGGGCACGAGCCTACCCGTATAGGGTGATTAGGCCTTAGTCGTCCACACGGGCCCAGTGCGGATTGGACGACTTCACACACAACCTTCGAATCTCTTCGCAGGCGTGCATGAAGGTTTCCTCACGATGTTTTCCTTCACCGTAAGAGCGTCGGATAACGTACATATATTTTTTGAAAATTCGAAAATACATTGGTACGTGTCGGGATTTGAACCTCAGCCCTCCCGGTAGGAAGACGACAGTCCACACCACTGAGCTACCGACGCTCATATTTAATTTAATAAAATACTTTCTAATCTACTGACAAAACGGCACATGAAACGAAATTGTCAGCATAACTACTAAAAATTGACAGTCTTATAAGTCTCAGATTTGATGGTAAGAATGAATAACTACCCCGAAACGAGTGTACTAGGAGTCCATAAACTACCAAGAGGCTGTTCGGCAGGATGCACCAGGGGCCGGTGAGGTTGGCTCAAACTCAAATCGAAAGTACTAAGGATTGTTGAAATAAATTGTAATTTTAAAAGAAATTATTCTAAACATTATATTTATATATCCAATGTAATTTACAGAACGTTTAATCGAGTGGAAATTGACTTCAAATGGCAAATATGCATGCGCGGCTTGTGATAAAGAGTACACAAGTTTAGGTCATTTCCATCGACATGTAGCTGTACATTCTAGAATAATTTACACGTGCACTTTATGCTCGAAGGACTGCAGGAGCCAAGAGCATTTGGACAATCATAGAAAAACCCACGAGGGCTACCAATGCGACGTTTGCGACAAATCGTTCAACTCATCATCGAATTTATCGCAACACAAACGCGTGCACCTCGACGAGAAACCGTTCAAATGCGAGAAATGCGAGAAACAGTTCACTGTGAAGTCGAATTTTCTGAAACACCAAAAAAGCGGGTGCAAAATTTTCGAGCCAATTGTTTGCGAGATTTGTAACAAAGTGTTCAAAACTCGGTACTTACTGAAAAGTCATGTAAGAAGTCATAACGACGAGCGGCCGTTTAGTTGTGAGATATGTCATATGAATTTCAAATATAACAGTAGCTGTTAGNCTTCTTATTATTTTACTTTTTAAAGGAAAATTGCTAGTTCTTGTGTCGGGGGTTTTTTAAATTTTTAATTTAATTTTATTTATACATTTTATAGGTAGGTTAAGTATATTTGCAGTCATTCGGTTACTCTCTCCATTTTCATTCCTCACAACTTTTAACGGCTCAACCGATTTTCATCAAAACATGTCTAAGAACACTCGCACATAAGTCACCTTTAATACAAAAAAAACTAAATTGAAACACTGCATGCGTTCGGGAGTTATGATGCCACAGACAGACAGACACGTAAAAATTATAACACCCCTCTTTTTGCGTCGGGGGTTAAAAATAGAACACCTATGATTAAAAATTTAATAAATTTTATTGTAAATAAAAGGTCTCGGGATGAACCTTGACAAGACAAATTCATGTTTAATAGTCCGCGTTACAATAAAAGCTGTGCAGAAGTATGTACTTATACTTGGGCCACACCATAGATTTCCCAATCCGATGTCTGTGGGCCACACTATACAGCTTGGCAAGCGCATCTTTGAGAAGAAGGCGAATAGCAGGATATGCTTGGGTTGGGCGGCGTTTGGGAGGCTGCGTTTTATCTTTGAGTCTTCGGTTCCTCAATCCCTAAGACGAGTTTTTGATCAGTGTGTCTTGCCTGTGATGACGTACGGAGAGGAGACTTGGACTCTTACCGTAGGGCTGGTTCATATGTTCAAGGTCGCTCAGCGTGCGATGCTCGGAATATCTCAGGCGGACAGAATACGTATTGATGTTATCCGACGGAGAACTAAGGTCATCGATATTCCGAGAAGGATAGACACTTTGAAGTGGAATTGGGCTTGCCATGTCTCCAGACGATCTGATGGAGGGTGGAATTTCCTGCGAATACTCATAAATTTATAAATTTATCATGAGACATTTCAAATCAATAAATGTAGGCGTAAAATAATACAATTTATCTCTAGTGTAGAATCCTACGAAAGGTTATAAATTACCTAGGAAATTAATAATTTGCGATTCTTGTTATTTTCCCGGAGAAATATATATTTTTTAATTTAGTTGGCCACCTCATTAGAAATAGGGCAGATACATTGCAGACGACGATTCTCAAAATTTACAGCAGCAACATTAATATTATAATTTAAGTACTAGGTACTTAAATCATGACAAAGTTGCCGGTCTAGCCAATAATTTGGAACATATTCTCTTTAAAAAATATGCATACCTAATGTAGTAAATTAAACTGCATAATATTGTTATTTTATATATACGGAGTATATAACTTAATGTTCCGATAAGGAAATTCATTATGTAAATAATAAAACAAATTATTTTTTTATGTATTAAAGGATCCACACACACATACATATATTACACATGTATAGCCGGCTAAGCCAATGTGTTACATTAAAAGTATTATTGCCTTTTCATTTATTTAGATAAATATAATTCATAAAATAAAACATGTTAAAAATAAATTAAATGTTTTTCTTAACGCCATCTGTGGCGACACGTATTATTTCTATAAATTCTCCTATCTCCTTTCTGCAGTACCGCCTACCATAGAAATTTCGGTGTTCACATATCGAACCATTTTCAATTACAGTCCTTCATACTCGTAGTTTGGGCAAACTCACTGTACCTTTAAGGTGCAAAATGGCCCCCAAACTTTCAGTACCAGCTTCTTGCTTATGAATGCATTCAAAGATCGGCACAAAGCAACAACAATCCCAGTTATTTCTCATCAACATCATCCTTTATGCTTTTTAAATAGAATTAGACATAATATAGCGTCGGTGGGTCAATGGTTGGACTGTTGCCTTCTGATCGGAGGGCGCAGGTTCAATTCCCGCCACGTACCTAAGTGATTTCGAAATTATATGTATGTTATCCGACGCTCTTATGGTGAAGGAAAACATCGTGAAGAAACCTGCCCACGCTTGCGAAGATTCAAAAAGGCTGGCGTGAAGTCGGCCAATCCGCACTGTGTATGCGTGGACGATTAAGGCCTATATACCTATACGGGTAGACTCGTGCCCATCGGTAGAGATGTTTAATGAGCTGATGATGATAGGTCTGGGGGGTTCCCGCCTTCTCTTAAAACAGTGTTACAATAATATTACTTCGTCTATTCTGGTACAAAAATGCTGACGTTCATTATAACAGTACTGTTATAAGAGATTGCGGTAACACCCCTAGTCAATAAGAAAAAAGTATTGTTTGTTTAACAGTTGTTTAGTTTTTTTTCTTGTATCATGTGATCAGAATGGTCAGTTTGCTCACCTGATGGTAAGTGACACGCCTGACCATGACACCGAAGTATTGAAAAAAAACCCTATTGAAATGACTATTCTTCGTCAATACCGTCCTGCGCCCGTCACCCGAGACAATGATGTAAGGTCTCATATACCTACTCAATGATATTCTGTACCTACCCAGTAATTTCACTAGCTACAGTGCCCTCATCCCGAAACACAAAAGAAGACAGAGAACGAAGAGAAGTATAAGGTTATTTAGAAAATATACCATGCAGAAGAGTAAAATATAAAAAGCTATATAATGATAATAATAATGATAAGCTTCAAATACACTCCAACATTTCAACAAGTTTGTAATGGTAGTAGATTTGAAGCATAGGATTTTAGAAGTATCCATAATGAAACAAAACTGAAAAATTTTATTAATTCTTTTTTATATTGATTCTATAAGCCAGACATCATTAAAACCAATCATTTTACAATTTAAACAAAGAAGTTTTACTTTCAAAGTAAATATATATTTTTTGCATTAACACCAACTTTTGTTATCCTCATTTCATTCATAAATGTTGCTTGCAAAGTTATCTTTAAAAGACATGCTTCCTTAATCTTCTTCATTTTCTAAATTAATGTGGCTTCCAAATTTACCATATAGATGTGCTTTCAATTCACTCATTTGAGATTTAAGTTCTTCACACTTAGATTCTAGCTCGCTTATTTCATTTTCCTTTTTAACTTTAGCATCTTCTAGCGACTTCTGTAAATAAAACAAATGAGCGTAAAACCAATATCGATCAATAGTTGTCACTACATAGTATAAAACGAAGTTGTTTTTTGTCCCTATGTGTACTTAAATCTTAAAGACTACTCAATGAATTTTCATGTGGTTTTTTTAATAGATAGAGTGGTTCAAGAGGAAGGTTTTTTTGGTGTAGTAACATCCAATAAAAAGTAGTGAAATGCTGTTATTTTTGAGGTTTCTAATGCGATATCGTAAATAATTTCATTTTTGCCGCTTATTTTGTAAACGTAAGCTAAACACTATGAGATTTATGAAAATAAAGTGCTAAGTATTTTACACATTGAAAAGGCCTACAGAAAACTTCGCGATGATATATGTCTATCTCTTATGGTTGCGGCGGTACCGGCCATCCATGGAGGCGGGACCGTGCCTATTTCGAATATCACCATTGCACCTGTGCGAAGCAGGGACGAGTCGCTAGTATTTGTATAATATTGTTGTGGTTTTAAAAACAAAAAAATACTCACTAAAGTGTCTTCCAAATTTTGACATATAAAAACCTCTCCAATGAGGTATGGAATTTTTTCAGAATCATCAGCCAAGCTTAGTTCTTCCACAGCTTCTTCTAAATTTTTCATATCGTTTTGTTTAACCTTTAACTCATCCTTATAATCGTCTGCCTTAGCGTTGAGACGAGCAAATTTATTAATTTTTGCTGATCCTCGTAAGAAATATGAACGTCCGAGTCCTAAAAGTTAAGATAAAATTCAATATTGGTGTGTAAAAAAACATTTTGTTACTGTTTAATAACCTATAAATAAACACAAGTTTTATTCCGTACTTACAGGTTGAAAAGTTCCTTTACCGGTGTTAGCCATTCTATTTTTTTTCAATATATTATTATTGATGAAAAATTTTATTAAATTTTAAGTATGTAAATGTATACATAAAATGCAATATTCATTCAAATTTCAATAAACTTTTTTTTTTTTTTTCCATTGGAATTTGAACAGGCTAAGGTCTGTGATGATACTGCCTAGTCATTAGAGTATTTTTCTTTAAATTGTACCATGTAATAAATAACAAAGCTTGTAATATTTTACTTTCAATTTCTTTGAGCTTGTGATATTTTATTCAATATTTCATAAAATCAATGTTATAATGATGCATGATAAGAGATGAAATACTGGCTTACGATGAGATTCAGTAAAGATGTGTTATTTTACTAAAGTGGTACGCAAATGTCTCATGAGATCTTGAAGTGACTGGTTCATGAACTGGCTTGTTTTGTTTCAGTTTTTACATTCTCGTACGTTCACGAACTCTCTCTCTAGTTACATTTAAGGGACTACAGGGATTAAGGCATCAAGCCACCTTTTAAGTCCCAGATGGCTTTTCAAACTCCCATGGTGTTTGGTCTAATTATAAGCATTTATAATTTATATGTGCAACTAATGTGGCATACATTTTTCTAAATAGTCTAGTGGACATCGATATCCAAACCAGGGTCAAACTTGTAAGATTCCATTTCACCATTTCCTTATTTACAAATTAAAATACCTACATTGTGTTTCATTTTTAAATTTAATTTCTCAGTTATATTACTTGGTTGATTTAAATTTAAAGCTTCATGCTTCGCTTCGTTTGATTATTTTATATGAATGGAACTACTGACAATTTTTTTAATGTGATTCCCTTCGTACAGGTATCCTTAAATTTAAAATTATCTAAGCATGCGTAAAAATAGAATAGGTCACTAACTTTTATGGGACAGCGACCCAAAGTGGGTTTTGGCCCACTACGGCTTACCAACTATCGACCCCGAGCTCACGCCGGTCAGACAACCATTTGGACACTGTCCACTCTGTCGTCAAAAATATGCTCTGAATACTCCCTGTTCCTCCCCCAATCTACCAAGTGGCTGAGCTGTCGGATGCGTTGAACTCTCCAGCTTCATCTTTCCTTTGTACTGGACAAAGGGAGCTGGAAGCTGGAGAGACTGAAAGAACGCGGAGATTGAAAAACCAAAGGTTCCTAACACCGCGGGGTCGGGGATCTTGTATCACTTGTCGAGTCCCTTCTTCTAACAGTTTTCCTTTTCGTATTCTCTCCCTGTCAAATCTCTCTAAAAGCTCTCACTGAAGTTTCCGTATGGAATTTTAAGTTAGTTAATAATTTTGTCATAATTTTGTAAGTAACATTTTACCTACATATTGCTTTATTTATTAGTAATATTACATACATATTGGCCTTTACGTCTGTTGCAGACGATCTAAACATTGTCTACGAAAGACACCTCTTTTCGTGACTATATGAGCCGATTCGGGAACGACACACACGATCACATTTGGCGCAAATATGTTGTGTCACAGATGGATTTTCGGCATTGTGGTGTCTTTTTGTCCTTTTATTTGCCAGCTTCCCGAACCAAGCTTGATCGTGCATTTCTGCCCGTCCTTAAGGGTTCTCCACTTTGACCTGTCTTCGGCCAGTTCCCAGCCCATGGGATCAATATCAAACGCGGTCATATCGCGCTTGACAAGTCTTTAAAGCGGAGAAGGGCCCCAACAGTTCTTTTGGCGTCAGCGATAACACCGAGCATATTTGTCTGGGCAAACGAGATGGTTCCATTCGGTGTACGTGGCCCAACCACTTTAGTCGCTTCTGTTTGAGCATGCAGTGACACTACATAAATTGCAGTCACGAGAACACGCTCGTTGGTGACCTTGTCCGACCATGAGATACCGAGGATATTACGGAGGCAACGCATATGGAAAGTTAAGACGTCTTTCTTGCTTGCGTAGGAGGTCCAGTTTCAGCTCCGTAAAGTAATATGCTGAGGATACACGTCTGATAGACAAAACTTTCGCTTAGCAGTTAGTACTTGTTGTCCCATACTCTTCACGCAGTCTTCCAAACATCGTGGCTGCCTTGCCATACGAATATCGATCTCTACATCGAGCGAGAGATTGTTCGACACAGCCGATCCAAATACACAAACTTGTCCACGACTCGAGGGGCATACCACCCAAAAATATGGACGGGGCTCTGTAACGCCCTGCTAACACAACGGTCTTCTTGGCGTTAATATTCATTGAAAACAACTCACATGCACGTGCGAATTGGTCAATCATAGCTTGGAGCTCTAGATTTGAGTCGGCTACAAAGGCAGCATCGTCTGCGTATAAAAGGTTATTTAAAAAGAGATCCGAACGATGGCGCTTAGATCTTAGCAGCGAAAGATTAAACAGTCTTCCATCAGAACGTGTATGCAAATGGATACCTTGTTGATCATGACAAATGCCCTATCCAAAAGCAAGGAGAAAAATATGCCAAACAAAGTCGAGCAAGCACGCAACCTTGTCTGACGCCGTGACGAACAAGAAGGGTCTGACATGTGACCGTCAAAAATATACTTCCTTTCATATCTGCGTGAAAAGACTTTATGATGCTTAGAAGTTCGGAGGCATCCAATAATTCCAGCGACCTATAGATCCTGTCGACTTACGGTATCAAACGCCTGTTTCAGATCCACAAATGCTATGAAAAGTGTATTCTGTTCTCTACACTTTCTTGTAACTGACGAATAGAATAACATATCAGTCGTTGACCTTTGGACGAAATCCACACTGGCTTTCTGGATACACGCGGTTCGCCAAATATTGTAATTTGTTAAGGACTACTCTCGCAAAGAGTATAATAAGATAATTGCTCAAAGACTTTCGTCTTTAAGCATTGCGGAATAGTTGACGTTAAACATGACGTAGCTTACCGAATGCCGCCCAGCCCAACTGAACCCTCCTACTAGCCTCCTTCTCGAAGTTATGCCGGCCAAGTTGGATGGTTTCCAGGTAGATATACTCCTGCACAACCTCGAGACGGACGCCATCGACGCATATCGGTTGTGGCATACACGACTGTTGAACATGACTTGTCTTGTCCAAATTCATGCCAAGCCCAACTCGTCGGAAGATTCATTTAGGCTTCAGCATCTCCGCAAGCTCTTCCGATGACTCTGCCACGATGACGATATCGTCAGCAAAACGAAGATGAGAAATATACTCTCCATTGACGTTGACGCCTCGTTCAGACCAGTTCAGGGTCTTGAAGACATCCTCCAATGCGTTTGTGAACAGTTTCGGGATATTACATCCCCCTGTCTCACACCACGACGCAATTGGATGGGTCTGTCCGCTGGTCTTGGATCTGAACTGTCATCGTCGCTGCGTTGGAGAGACATTTCATCACCTCGATATATCGCCAGTCGATACCGCATCGCTGCAGAGCCTCCAGAACAGCCCAGGTTTCGACGGAGTCGAAGGCTTTCTCGTAGTCCACAAATCATACACAGCGGCTGGTTATACTCTTCGGTGTTTTGTATAAGCTGCGAACAGTATGGATGTGGTCCACGGTGCTTAGCCTTTTCGAAAACCCAGCCTGCTCCGGTTGGAATTCGTCAAGTCTAATGGCGAGACGTTCGCTACAACTCTGGAAAACAACTTATAGACGTGGCTCAGAAGCGCTATCGGTCTGTAATTCTTCAAGAGAGTTTTGTCACCCTTCTTGAAGAATAAGACGACAACGCTTCTGGATCACGCCTCTGGTGTAGTTCCTTGGTGAATGATGGCATTAAAGAGCTCAACTAATGCCCTAAGGACGGGCTGTCCACCGGCTTTTAGGAGCTCTGTTGTTAAATTATTTAGTGTGAATTAAATATACCTTAATATTTTACTATGGGTAGATTGAGTCGTTACCCACTACGCGGGCCCAATGCGGATTAGTGGGTGCTGACGATTACGTACCTATTATCTAAAGATAGTAGTCGGGACCGATGGCTTAGGTTGCCATCCGAAGTACGGTAGGTACTTACCAAATGTAATGTACCAAAACTGTATGGACAAACAGGCGACTCAGCCTGCAATATTAAAACCAAAGTGGGAAAAATTGCACAAAGTGACTTTCACTTTACGTTCTTCCCGCGGATTTCGAACCCACGACCTTCGGATTTAAAATCCAACGCCCAGCGCGCTAGACCATGGAGTAGTTACACTTTCTCAATAATAGCAAACTAAGTTCATCGACATAGTAACCCAAGCTGAATGACAATGAAAGGGTACATAGCTCGAGGAATCAGTGGCCGCTGGGGCCAGAAGGTGGTCGAATGAAAGGTATACCGGTAAGAGCAGTTTAAGGCGGCTACCTCCAAGATATAGGTAGGTAAATTAAGAAAAACCTGTGTTCAATTAGCGACGTTACAATATGTAGGTATAATTTTGTGGCAGCGCAGTAGCCCATAGGGTTAATAGGTGATTGGCAACGAAGAAACATTATAGTTTCAAATATTAATAACTTACGAGTATGTTCATTAATCGATTTCATACATACCTAAATCAAATTAGAACCTCTTGGTTGTGCATGGTCTCCTAGTGGGTGCTGCTTTTTTTTAATGGGTTTCTCAAAAATTGTCCCCCTACATATACGAAACTTTAACTGTCAAATCGATACCTTTTTATCTCTCTATCTCTTCAACCTTTCACAGTCCATTGCGGGACATATCCTCCGCCAGCGACCTTTCGCAAGTCGTCGGTCCATCGGGCCGGAAGGCGTCCTACGCTACGCTTGCCAAGCTGATCTTCTCCCTAAGAGATACCCCAAGCATAGCTTGCTCCATTGCGCTTGGGTCACTTTGAACGTGAACCAATCCCGCAGTCAGTGTCCATGTCTCAGCTGCGTATTTTAGCACGGGTAGAACGCATTGCTCAAATAGTTATGTCATTAAGCCAATGCGTTTGTGAACAGTTACGGGGATATAACATCCCCCTGTTTCACACCACGACGCAATTGGATGGGTCTTGTCCGCTGGTGTTGAATCTTTTTATAACTTTTCTTTATAAATAGTATGTTAGAATTAATTCTACATAGATTAATTTGGAACACGATTGTACTTTTTGTTTCAAATATTACCAATTTTTGAAAAAAAAAAAAAACAATTTGCACGCATAAAATACATCCGGGCAAAACGCATACTAGAAAGAAAGAAATAAAAAACATTTATTTTTAAGCATACTAAAATAACATTATGAATTTTGAGACGGGACGCTTTGCACCATCGTGCAATTTAGGCAACGCATTGCACTCGTGAATTTGCATTTGAGAATTAGTTAATAAGACTCAAATAGGGCGCACTTGTCGAAGCATGCATAGGGCATAGTGATAAAAGCTCGCATAGGGCGCATTCACATAATAATTATAATCTTTATTTCAGACTTTTTTTAATACATCCATATGATATAAGTATCTGTTAGTAACAATTATGAATTTAATGAATAGTATTGTTACTATCAGCTAAATATACAAATCATACAACTTATCGTCTTCCTATAGCAATCTCTACGCAATCCAACAGAATGGGGCAGTCAACTCAGGCAGCAATCGCCTTACTCCTACTTACTTCAGAAACAATGCCGTAAATAGGCAATGCCACCGGAGCCCAGAACAGGCGTAGACACGTGGGGCGTAAGAACAGACAAATAGGTAGGAACATTATTTTTCATATTTATTATATCCTAATTGCTGTGTAAAATTGTGCTTGTGTTGTGTAATCCTCAAATTTGAACTCTCAATGTAAAAAATAATAATCGCATTTTAGTTTCAGCGTTATAGCTGTAGGTAAGTGAGGGTAATGGCTTGTACGTCAAGCTGTAATCCTAGGTATATATTGTTCATTGTATCAATAAAATAAATTAGCTCATCATCAGGGAACGAGCCTAACCGTATAGGATTAATAGGCATTATTAGTAATTTTTCCACGCGGACCTAGAGCGTATTGGCCGATTTCACACGCAGCCATTGAATTTCTTCGCAAGCGTACGCAGATTTCCGCACAATGTTTTCCTTCCCCGTGAGAGCATCATATTATATAATTTCGAAAATTCGGAAAGACTTCGGAATTCGGAATATACGTCGCGGGATTTGAGCTTGCACAAGTAATTAAATAAAATGTTTGCTGTTTGCTTGCCGGCGCGCGCAAACAAACTACATGAGAACATTTATTATCGTGAGTTTTAACCCGTGCATCCTACGCTACGACCGTTTACTTTTAAGTTTACCCGTTGATTTAAGTTTGCCCGTAAGATTACGCATGAGACTATTTTGCAAAATTTTAGCCCTTTTTAGTGTATAAGTATTTTTTCTATGAACGGCGTGCGCTGCATATTGCAAATAAGCAATGCATACCTTGTATTCTCGGCAACCCGGAAAACTACCATCAACATCAGCTCATTAAACGTCCCCACCGTCGTTCCCTCCACCCCATCGTTTATACATACTTAGTATGTATTTACTAAGCCTGGATTATTATTAATAGATGTGCTTGTAGAATATTTATAACAATTTTAAAAGGCTTTAAATCTAGATATGAATAAAATGTGCGTATGTGGTTGTAGCGTAGGCATCTATTGTCTGATGGTGAGCGTTAGCCGGCCCCACCGCTTGCGCCTACGTCCGACTGTCACCGTTCACTCGCGCGCACTTCTACATCGACCGTCAAAGATCGCGCGCGCAACGCAAATATAACTCCAACTTTTTTTGTAAAACTTAATACACCGTGATGGAGAAGGAGCACCAGCCAGACTCTATGGCTACCATCACAATGAAACCAGAATACCCGCCTTCCGAAGTGTACAGCGCGTCGGAACCTCCACCGGTATGACATACCTGCCCGTTATTCGGCTTATTTAATGTTAAGCACGTAATACACGGACTGACTTTCCGTCTATCCGTGTGTGAGCATGTATTTTTTTTACTAACTAGAAAAATGGATCTGCTTTAATAATAAGGTTTTAGTTTAATAGTGTAGACATGTTTAGAAAATCCTTATTTAGATTAATAAGGGCAATTTTTTACAGTTACGTATCGTATTAACACAGATAAACCTAGAATTTAATGTTTTTGGTAATTAAAACTCTTATTAATTACGTAGAGCAATTAAATATACAGTTCAAAACGGACGACAGTAAGAGACAATAACAATCTAAGGTGGTTATTGTGAGGTATATTATCGTAATCACTAAAATGAATCGAAATAATTGTGTTGATAGCTAAGTGTAGCCTATGTGCGGGAAAGCGCCTTTCTCTTGGCTGCAGCGGCTGAGCTGCTGGCGCGTATCGCTTGTTTGTAAACACACCGGCCGCTCTGCGGTACACCAATCACTTCCATGGCGATTCGTTGAGCAATAACTTAAACTAAATTACGTAAATGATACGGTAGATTTTGATACGATTTCGAAACTGTCGTCTATTAAGATATGACCGCAGCCGTCAGCATCATGTTACGTAAATTTGACACTGGCTACTTGCCCTTTTTATAGTACTTATGATTTCGGTCAATTTCTTCGTTTCGTCTTTTTGTTTGATATAATTATTATTGTGTATTCAACCAGGGTGTTAAGTAACTTTCTTTAATATCAAACAACATTTCTGTGTACCCTAATAACAAATTCATTACTCAGCAAAAGGTATAACACTGTCATACATTTTAATGACTTATTGAGTATCTGTTTACAAGTATCTCATTTGCCCGGTAAAAATATAAGATTATTTGAGTAAACAAAGTTGTTGGATTAAAACTTTAAACCATAACGATTTTATAATTGAAAAGTATTTTTATTTTATTGAATTTTGTGTAGAGATCAGGTTATAATTCAGGTTCAGTTCAGAATACCAAATTAAACAGAGATCAGATATAAAGCTTATAGAAATATTAACCCTAAAGCGTATACAGATTAACTTAAGATATACTTACGTACCTAACTTTTCTAAGAACTGCGAACTAAGACATGTATGAATGTGTGGGAAACGCATTGTTCCATTGTCCATGGTCATTTATTATTATAGCTGCTATCAGCCATCACGCAACACCAATAGATACTTACTTAAGACCACAAAAGTCGTATAGTCAGATTATATATAAGTAAACAGGACGTTCCAGACGCTCACCTGATGGTAAGTGATACGCCTGACCATGGCAGAGCGACATTGGAAGAGACCAATAACTAATAGACAGTTATTGTCATCCATCAATGCCGCACTGCGCCCGTCACACGAAACAACTGATGTTAGGTCTCTTATACCCGGTAATTTCACAAGCTATAGTGCCCTCATCCCGAAACACTAAAGTGCATAGCACTCTTATTTTACGGGACGATATCTGGCACTGCGAGCGTCGGTGGCTCAGTGGTGTGGACTGTCGCCTTCCTACCGGGAGGGCTGAGGTTCAAATCCCGACACGTACCAATGTATATTCGAATTTTCGAAAATATATGTACGTTATCCGACGCTCTTACGGTGAAGGAAAACATCGTGAGGAAACCTTCATGCACGCCTGCGAAGAGATTCGAAGGTTGTGTGTGAAGTCGTCAAATCCGCACTGGGCCCGCGTGGACGACTAAGGCCTGATCACCCTATACGGGTAGGCTTGTGCCCCTCGGTGGGGACGTTTAATGAGCTGATGATGATGATCATCTGATAACAATTTTCATAAGTGTCCACGTAGTCTTAAAATAGAAACAGATAGCTTTAGCTTTTGGTACTTTTATTAGCAGGTTTTCCTCTGAAGACATAATTTTGACAAATGTCCAATAAACACTTAACATTTTGATTCTGATAATACAAAAACCGATAAAATAGGATTTTATCATTGGCATTATGTGTGATTTACAGTAACGATTTAAAAACATATCACTAATGATGTGTCGAGGACAGCAAGAAAAACAATGAAATTGTATAAGCAGATAGTTAAACAATAAACGGCACGGTTTGAGTGAAATCGTTATTGGCCAGTTGACTAAATGGACACAATGGCTGTTGCGTCACCCACCAACACTGAGTTGCCGCGTCCGCTAGCCTTTATAATAATGCCTTTGCTTTTTCGTGTTTGTAGTAGATAAACAAAGTTGCTCAGAAGGCAAAGTTTTGTTATTATGTGCCTTTTTTTGAAGAAATAAATAAAAAAAGTCTATTTACTCCTTTTTAATTTAATGTTGATTAAAAAAATGTATGTTGTAATATTATATACGGTCTGTCTGTTTATCGATTTCCACCAATGATTTCCATTTTTGCAGAGTTCGTTTTATATTATATTCTTGTTTATGATTTTTTTTATTAGTTTCGGTTTAAAAGTAAAAAAATACATACGGAGACATATAATATGTGAATTTTATTATAACGGAAAACGATCTTTTAAAGTTATGAAGTGAACTTTCATAGTCTTAGCTAAGTCTACGTCTACCTGTAAGCCAAATAAATAACGAGGCTCTGGCTATAATACCGGATCAGCGTGGCTTGTCAGGGCCCATACATTCTGAACAATTTAGGAAGTCAGTGAACTTTTTTCAGAATTGTTCAAATGTCATCAGTGTCGCCATGACGATTTCTGACACGCCTTTTAATAAGGTTTGTGAGATCTTGACGCGGCTCCGTATGTAAGTATATTCGTAATAGGAACACGGTAGTTGATATTGTAGATTGGATCAAATCACGAAGACAGTCATTAAGAAGATTCTAGTACCGGCATTAACTGGAACCGACGATGGTGATTATCATTTGCATACCTAATTGCACTTCAAACAAATACCTACTCTGAAACTATTTGCGACGATGACATGGTGTGTGTTTCAATAGAGCAGTGGATTCGTTCTCAATAAAGTAAATTTCGATCCAAATTACATAAAGCTTTTTTTATAAGTCCGTTAGGAACCTAAAGCTTATTTTATAATTTATTCCCGATAAATGTAAAAATCTGGTTTTAGACTATGTATTATGTTCTCAAGATGAGACTTGTATTATTATGCCCACCCATAATAAAAATCATCAGTTATTGCCTCACCAGACTATATAAAGCCTCACGATGAATAAATGTAAACATATTAACGGTAATTTTTTTATATAAACATCCGTGACTTATTTATCACTACGTTAGATCTGGAGAATTGACTTGCGTTAAACCCTTCTTTTTTGTTTCTTAACTGATGTTGTGATTAATGATTATGAGTCTTCTAAAATATTGCACCAAAACTTTTCACAAAGTTTTGCACACAAATGTAGGTTATACAGTTTTCCTTATCAATGTTTGTATTCCATAATTATGTGCTCGCTGCCCGCCGTTCGCATACCAATTTTATATATTAGTAATACAAAGAACATATAAATAAGGCTCGTGACTGAGTTAGTGACTGCGTGTGCATTCTTTATAATAAATCTACAGGCTGTTCACTGTTAGAAAGCTAAATCGCTTAATATGGTAGCTCGTTATGAGATATGAAGCGTCCATTGTCGAGCGATATTCACTAGAGACGCTAGATTATGCAAAGATAAATTTTGATCTTCGTTGACAATATAGGCACTTTCAATGGGCTACCTTTGCAACGGTTAATATTGTTGCATAGATTTACCGTATAATATCTACGAGGATAGCTTTAAATACTGTAATGCTAGACCATTATTTACATAAAATCAATACATTCTATTTTATCTGAGCTAAGGCTCTTTAAATATACTTGTTGTCTAAGAACGTAACTAAATATGACACGGCTTGACTTGTTGAAATGTAAGATTAATAAAAGTATCTTAATGTAGGTAATTCAAACTATGAGAATTTGGTTTTGCATGGACATTAACAACTTAAGAATATTTTCAGCGTAAATTATTTAATTCATTTCGCCTTCGTATAACGGCATGCAAAAGATTGCAAGAGTGAGCCACTTTCACTCCTTGCGCTTTGCCTTTGCCCCCACCTAGAAAGATTTGTTGAATTATGTAACCACGAGACACTACCGCGTGTTTATGTGAAATCTTCACTAGGTGTATTTACTTAAGTAAATTATAGGTATGTATGTTAAGATTATACTATCGCATCATAAATTGCAGTGGTGTATTTTTTACGAGATCTCTTTTAACTAGGTATTGGAAGTTTAAATAAAAGACATTAATCATTTCTACGCATATTTCATCACCAGCTCATTAGACGTCCCCACCGAGGGCACGAGCCTACCCGTATAGGGTGATTAGGCCTTAGTCGTCCACGCGGCCCATTGCGTATTGGACGACTTCACACACAACCTCGAATCTCTTCGCAGGCGCGCATGAATTTCCTCACGATGTTTTCCTTCACCGTAAGAGCGTCGGATAACGTACATATATTTTCGAAAACACATTGGTACGTGTCGGGATTTGAACCTCATCCCTACCTGGTAGGAAGGCGACAGTCCACACCATTGAGCCACCGACGCTCACCATATACGCATATTTATGAAAATATTTTGTTCTTATAGCTATGAGAGGTTTTTTTGTACCTAAATAACTTTCATTAAATTTGTTTACTGTCATTTAGGTAGGTCTTGCAATGTTTTAAATATATTATTAAATATTATTGATAAAGCTAACCTGCACTTAAATTAAGACAATGAGCAATGCTTTGATGTTTCTATTAATCAATGACGTTACGCCTTTTATTTTATTACTTTGAATGTTAAAATAACTAAGTGTATAGTGCAGTGAATAGTGATGTAATGTTCAAAGAAGACAAAATTATTAAATTTAAATACTTAATCTGTCATTTTATAACAGCTGAGTCTAATTTTCAATATCAGTATCAAAAATATCAGAAAAATATTTGTCGAAATGACCTACTTCACTCAGCAGCTGTCATTTAGTTACGGGACACATTTCATGTATTATTGACAATCTGTAATTTACTATCCGTCCATGGTAAGTACATGGGGTCTATAAATTAGACTGATGAAAAGAAGCACTAACAACCTTTTAACCAGCGTGGTATTAATCAGAACCCATGTAGCAGTAGACTGTATGGATGATATGCTATTGATCATGCATAAGTTTACAAGTTTAATTGAGTTCAGAGCTATAAATATTAGAGGCTGATAAGCGTAATATTTTGTCAGTGTAATAAGTCTATGAAGAGGAATCTTTAGTCAGATTAGGTCACATTAAGATAGCGTGAGAGCTAAGGATTATAAAAAGCTCCATCGATTCTTAAAATTATTAGTGGCTTCAATAGCAAGCGTTTTTGTTAAAAGGTTGATATACTCAACCAAAGTCTAGTTATTTTCGTAATAGATGTAATATTTTCAGGCATACCGGCAGCGCGTCTCGTCGTCCGTACAGATCGCACGGATTGCTGCCCTGACGGTGGTGGCTGCCTCCTTCATTCTGGGAGCCTTTATCCTGGCCTCGAGCTGGGTGGCTGCGCGCGCCTCTTGCCATCAGCTTGAACAGCTCGATGCCATGCTCGATAAAGAACTGGCGTTGGAGGGACGGGCCTATGGCAACGACGGGTTAATGGCAGTAAGTAGTTTTATAAATGTTGACCAAGTTGCTTTCCGCAAATGCATTGCATGTCAGTTTCATAGTTTCATTCATACATTCAAAAAGTTTAATTATATTTTGCTATTAGTATTACTATACAATAAATTGTGAATTTTTTAGGAACATAAATTTGACATTCAATTTTTTGTGATGATGTCTTGGTTGTGTATACTTTGATTTTCCAAGTAGGTGTACGATGTAGATAAATTGTGGAAAAACCAAACATTGAGTTCCGAGAAACAATATTTATTTTAAATTTAGCACAATTCTTATTGTCGGCGAACATGTACGATGGTTGACGTGGATAGTTTTCGAGTTGAAGAGTGTACACCTAGTTTGTCTGAACACTGTTAAATTATTTTTAATATCCAATAATTGCCTTTTAAAACACTGAAACATATGAGATTTCATAAACATTATACTAAACATGCCTTGTAAATGTTATTCCTTATCCTAAGATTGACGATCCATTTGGTACAATGATTGAGACGTCGGCTACTACACAAAGGGTTCCGAGTTCGGGCAGTACATTTGTGTGAACATGTCTGTTTGTATTGGTCTGGGTGTTTACTATATATAGTATGTATGTATTTTCAAAAAATATAAAAGTATATTTATCAGGTATTTATTAGATACCTGTAATACAAGCTTTGCTTAACTTGAGGCTAGATGGCGTTGTGTTAATGTCAGTGGTTTTTTATTTGATAGTAAAATCGTTAATGTTTTAAAAACGAAGTGAAAGACGAAGAGACACATTCACGAGCATACGCGTTACAACACGGTGAAAGTTTTATGTATAACAACATAACATTAGGCTATTTCAGTAAGTGTGTATTATTCAACTAAGTAAGTTACAGTTGCATATATTGTTATGATGATTTTACTAAACATAATACATTTTACATAAATCATCGAAAAAACACGATCTGAATTCGATTGTCTTAGTTTGAGGAATATTCCCAATTTGTAAAGTATATTTACGTCACTTTGTATAAACACACTCATAGGTATCGTGATATAACCATCCATATACCATTAGTATGCTAAGTTGTCGTTTGTAATATTATATTAGGGGCAGAAACGGCAGAATACATCAGCGGGAACCTCTATTAATTCCTTATATTTCAAGTTTAGGTAATATTATTCATGCATTACAAAAAAATGCATTACAGTTTAGGTATAATTTGTATGCACTATAACGTAAAAAAGACGGTACGTGTATATTTTTGTGATTTAATGAGTAATGAGACATTTTAATTTAGTTATTTTGTTAGTAATTTCATTGTCCGACTAATAACTTTGGTCGGTAAATTCTAGAAGTCACTGTATTCACTTCTAATCTATTGTGACCAAGTTTATTCCCAGAGCGTGTGTCGATCACGTCATGAATACAATTGTCTTGGCAGCGACATTTATAGTTGCCGATGATAGAATCTGTGCATAATGTTAATTTAAATTTCTAGATTATACCATACAAGGAGATAATCGAACACGCTGTTATTTTCTATGAAATATTGCAAATAATAATACATCGCATTATATATAATCAAGTCAATCAAGTTTATTAATTGTTGACGACCCATGTGGTGTTATTGGTTGTGATGTTGGCCTTACACCATGGGTTCCGGGTTTGATCCTCGGGCAGAGTTAAAACATTTCTGTGCATGAAAATGTCTGTTTGTGGATTGTGGACTGGGTGTATCTATGTAGTTTTATCATGTATGTATTTACAAAAAAGGATCTAAGTAATTATGTATATCCGTTGTTTAATACCCATATTACAGGCTAAATGCTTAGTGGACTAATGGCGCTGTGTGAATGTCAGTGGATATTTATTAATATTTATTTATTATATTGGTATATATACTTACTTATGCAATATAATAAAAATTATAATAAGTACTCATGAAATCAATTATTTAGATATTTTGTTGGTAACTTTAAAAGTTAGGTATTTATTAACGATGACGTGTAATTCAATCAGCTTCTCATATTGTGGTTTAATATAGTTATTGAATGCCAAATCGAGCTACTTGTTTAGGTTCGCTAAAACTACATATTACCCTTAGATAAACAATAAAATAATTCATCTAAGACATCGCCTTTATAAATACGTTTTCTATACCATTCAAACATTTTGAGATCACGGTGTTCGATTATTATTAACAAATGACGAACGATTACAACTTTTTCTAATATTTTAAACGTCCATTTTTCGATATGTGGATAATTAGAACAATAGTTTAGGGTATTGTAATTGTATAAGTTTTGTAATGAACGATTAAAAATTGTTTTTGACTGAAAAAAATATATTACGGCTTATAGAAAAAAAAATGATTTTAAAGAAATAACGTGCACAAAGCTAACTATTGTACTTATGTATTCACAATACATAAGTGCGGAAGCTTCGATGTTATACGTTAGTACTTTAGTACCTACGACGCATGCGCAAGACACGTACATTGTTTAGAATTAATTTGCACCAATTATATTATTATTAACATAACAAACCCGTTACATCAAATAATGTTGCTGACAATTCAAAGGAAGGATTTTTATTTTATTTTAGCTGATAGTTACTTCACCGATTTTATTGAGCAGGTACTATGTAGTATCTTTTTACTGTTGTTATACAATTTTGAACTTTGCTGAGGACATTAGTACGACAATGGAAAAACATAATTGTTTACGTATTTCGTTTACAAATATTTTTGTTGAATCTCTTAGATAAATAATATTTATCTAAAAGATTAACATACTTAAAATTTAGATTTTACCACCTGTTCACCATTCTGAACATACCTATAACTACTGTAGGAGTTACTATTATTACGGGGGTACCGATGTATGTGATCACAAGTGACAAGGCGATTAGACGGCGTTCCTTAATGTTGAGTTATTGTTTATATAAAATAATTATGAAATGTTAAACGAAAAAAAAGAAAAAGCGAACAATCATATTCGTGGATATGGTGGGTTATCTAGCCTGCAAATGTAATGTCAATAACCAGCGATTTGACATAAGACTAAGGGCATCCTTAAGTCCCACTAGTCTCATTACATTATATTTTATTGAAATCTGCACTTGCAACTTTTCTAGTAGCTTTGAATGCCATCAATAGTCAACGAAGTATAGTAGGTAAATCATAATTTATAGAAAAAATATGATAATTAGTTTTTAGGGTTCCAATAAAACGGAAACCCTATGGATTCATCATGTCTGTCTGACTTTTCGCATGTCACACCCCTTTTCTCCAAAACGATAATCACAACACATACACTACTGAAAGTTGAAACTTTGTGAGTAGGTATATTTATTCTGTGAAATAAAATATTTTCGGGTTCCCCATACATTGAACTGAAACTCAACACATTTTTTTTAATCGAACCCACCCGTGATTGTTATCAACGTACCTATAGGTCTTTGATGTTGAGGTTTCTAATATATTTTTTTAATAAAATGAATAGTTTGTACGAAACTATTAAAATTCCAAAGTAGAACAAGTGAGTCCCTCTAACTTCTTAAATATGGAATTGATAAAATTAATAAAATATATTTGTACAATACCATGAAAACTAAAAACGAAATTTGGTTTGGATGATATCGAATCAGTAATTTTTTTATACGTCATAAACGGTGAACCACTATTTTCTCATAATAAATCCGTAGTAGATGCATAAGTTAATATAATAATTTGCTGCTACGAAACGTTCATGGGTGAGATCGGCTGGCACTTGGCCAATTTTTCTTACCTAATTTAATTTTATTGTTCTCTAAATATGTAATTTTTTAAACCTTTGAGAAAGTTTTTCAGTGGATATATATTAAGGTTTGTGGGAACGAAAACCTTTTTGAATTATGAATAAATAAAAGCAGCTCTAAAATAATGTTAGGTATCATTATTAGATGATCTCTTGATTTTTCACAAATTTTGGATTTGTTAGGTACTTTTATAAATAGGTCACGCTGAAATTTTAATTAAAGCTTAGTTATGAATACTTCGATGAATGAATAATTAACGGCACAGCTTTATGTGGGTACTAAAATATACCTGCAGCAACAATGGAGATTATAGATATGGTATCTGTCATTGATACCATTTTATACTCTGTTATATGGTCTCGCCATGCCTTTAAGATGAATCGCTCAAGTTTTTTTATCTGTTATGTACATTTGTTACTTCACGTGAATTGCGAGAGCACAATAAAACGTCATTTTGCAATGTATTTTCTGGTAATTGGTCTCGAAACTTCGCTCGGCGCACGCGCATGCCGCAGCTCGCTCGTGGATGGCACCAAGTGGGACGCGAGCGCAGGCGACTCGCTTACCTTGAATCTTCACAGTGACGCAGCTTCTAACGACACACACCTCTCGCGATGCTTAGGTTTCTAAAGCTTTAAATTACCTACTTCGACTTACATTAGTTATAGGCGAAAATTGCTAGAAAAATATTGTTATAGTTTTCTTTTAAAACAAATAGAATATATTGAAATACTTCTATCTTATTCTCATAAAGCATGAGTACCTACAACTAAAAGTTATGTATTTTGGCATGCAAGATGTATGTTTCTAAGCTTTACTTTATACATAAGCGCACTTTTACCGCTATTTCAAAACGATGAGAACAGCGTGTGTAAGGTGTAAGGTTGTATCAATTGGCATAAATTGTAGAAGTGTTAATAAAAAAATACAGCAATGATTCCAGCCTTCAAGTAGAGCAAGGATTGCTGTTTCAAAATAAAGGTATTGTTGAAGCCTTCATAATGAATGGCCCCTTTAAGATATATTATGTGCCCATGTCCTATTTATCATGTTTAGTGCTATACGGAAGAAGTAAACATTTTTTAGAGGAAAGATCGAGCCTGAAATCCTGCCCGTAACATGATGTATTCCCGAATCGATGGCAAAGAAAGACGGCATACTATATACGAATTGGAAACCTCCATAAATCTAAACGATAATTTTCAACGAATCGGCAAAAAATTCGCATATTTTTTTCTGCTAGTTCCAAAGACACAAATCAACAAAAAGTCGAATGAACCGGCCGCAGTTCATAGCGTCGGTCGATGTAGCAACCTGTAGATTGCAATATTCTCACTGAAGAGGAGGGATAAGTCAGAGGTCGTTGGCGTTCGGCGCCGATCTTCCGAAGGCTTTATGAGTGGTACCTACTGTATACGCGACTCTACGTATAGCTAATGATTATGTATCTGTGGCGAAAGTGACGCCGGGTGTGGTCGTTGAACCGTTATGGATTGCATCTCATCGCAACACTCGCAAACTGTCAGGTTTCGAATGTGACACTAATGTGTTAGTTTATGTTAAAGAGCTCACGGAATGTAGCGGGGAATTTGCAAAATGTCAATTGCATCAATGTAACATTTATAAGAATATCGATCACGGGAATATGCATTGATATACAGGACATACGTAGACTATATATCTGTAATCGATATATTTAAATAGCTATACATTTATTTTCCTTATTACTGCTTAACATGGCACCTGTTGGCACAAACACACACATTACCTCTTTACCTTTATATTCAACAGGCGTATTATCTTGCGTATTTGGTGATGAATGCAATAGACACATCTTATTAGTGTCATCATAACGGTAACATACCAATTTCTCTTAGTTTTGTTTCATTTTGAAAGAAGACAAACTTTCCATTTTCTGTATAAGAAACGTTCAGCGTACATTTTAGGCATTGTGTATTGTGATTCTTGTGCATTTTGTGTTCATAAAAGTCTTCAATACCATTTGTTTTGAGAAACGCAGGTGTATAAATTAGTGTCCCAAATAAACCTTCAGTTAGGTAGGTCTCTTTTGAACAATAAAATAAAAAATATTATGTACAATTGTATACATAAATACAAATTTTACCGTGCCTAGCTTTCATATGGTAAAATTTAACAAATATATTTAATTAGGTGACTGTATCAAGGCATGACAGGGTAATAAAGTACAACTCATAATATTTTTGGTAGCATATGCAATGGAATGTAAACATTTGAATAGCATACAGTCCTTGAATGGCCTGTCGTGACCAATCGCGCTGGAGTATACACGTACAGTAGAAACTCGATTATCCGGCCCTCAGTTATACGGATTCGCGATTATCCGGACTACCAACAACGACCAATATACGTAATACCTACGTCGAAGTATGCAATGGGTGTCAACTGGCATTAACTGCTCTCATCGGAAATCTAAGAAACCCAGATGTTTAAAAATATCAGGGTGCCTTTATTTATAAAAATCAAAAAAGCGCATGGATGAACTCTGAAATATTTATTGATTGGTATGACAACACTTTTATCCTGAAGTAAAAAAAAGACAAACGAAATTGGCAAACAAGAAAATGTACTGCTTCTACTGGATAATGCGCCAACCATCCTCGGCTGATCTATTAGAGAGAGGAAAATGGAAAATTTAAAGTAAAATGTTTGCCTCCTAATGTAACATCCTTGCCACAACTAATGGATCAAAGTGTTATTGAAACATTGAAACGACTTTATAGAAAATAACTTTTACGTAGGTTGTTATCTGTTGATGATGACACTAATGTAGAAGTCGTTTGTCATTTTTTAAGGAAATGAATTTAAAAGAGTGTTGTTAGTACATGGTGTAGATGCGTGGGATTTGGTTGAAAGGAAGACTTTAACAAGGCTTGGAACAAATACTTAATCGGGAGAATGACAATTTAATAAAAGATGATTCTATTTTAAAAGAAATAAATGAGCTAATGTTAAAGATACAGATATGCCAGGATTGTGATGATGATGATTTGAAAGAATGGGTCACTTGTGACAGTAATGATCAAGGCTTTCAGATTATGTCGGATGACGAAATCGTAGAAAACATATTGCAGATAAATGAACAGCAAGAAACAGAAGAAAATCTTGACGTGGAAAATGATGATGAAGCACTTCATGCCTGGAAACAGCTTTGAAGTGGTTTGAAAACAAAACAGAGATGATACTGTGAGTTTACTACAGCTGAAAACGAATTCGTGACATAGCAGCAATGAAGAGAAAAAGTGGCTTACGTCAAATGACAATCACCAAATATTTTAAACCAAATTAAACTTATGTATATGTATGTATTACATATTTATTACATGATTACCAAATACAATGTTGAAAAAAGTATCTCTTAACACTTTCTTAATAAACGTTGATTTTCGTTAATATGTAAGTATTTGTTGTTTTGAATAACTATTGTACATATGTACTACATATGTACATATGCATAGCCCGCTTTTCTTCATACATTCGATTATCGGATTTTCGATTATCCGGATGCCTAACGACAACAATTAGTCCGGTTAATCGAGTTCTACTGTACTTTGTGCGCCAGCTGCCACGTCAGAACCACTGTTTGTCGTAGGAAAGGCAGCTTATCGTAACCCTTGATTGGACTCTAGCACTTTGCGTTTCATATATGATTTTAAACCTTATTACCAACGCATAGATAATACGTATTAATTCTGTATGATTCATTGTTATTCAGGTTAATATTAAAAATAGTTGTACCTATAATTTTTGAATGTGGAAAAGCCATGCTTCGTCATGAGGTAGCTGGTTTGTCCGAAGTGATACCATAGCCAGCATAGCCTGAAGAAAACCCGCGTGATACAAAGTTTTGCGTTGTATGCTCCCATTTAGTGTCAACAACGCACATGTTGCTTCTTTTTACTTTTCAGCTTTTTTCTATTGGTGGTGGTATCACTAATCATCTGGAGACATGTTTGCGCTTTTGCTTTCTACAAGACAAAAATCATTCTATTATGGGGGTGTTCTGACGAGTTATTTGGGCTTGTTGCTGCGGCTGAATTCCATTTACGTATTTCGAGGCAGAGTTCCAGATTTCACCCACACAATCTGTGTACTTGGAGGTCTTCCACAGTTCGTTGTTTTGGTAGACATTTTCTGTCGCGTACGATTGATTTGTTGAATCAGTTACCATCGGAAACGTTTCCGGAACGATATGACCTTGGCGTCGATACGATATAACGATATGACAGGTTGCAAAGAGCTGGCAACGCATTCCTGTGACCTCAGCTGTTCAAATGTCCATGGTCGGTAGTAACACTATCTATCAGGCGAACCGCATACTCGTTTGCCTCTCTTTGTTATAAAAAAATTCGCCAAACATTTTGAAGATCATCACCATCAAAATGTTTGGCTACTTCCTGAAGTGATAGAAAACTGATTTTTTTATGTTATCTAAATTTAGTATTCTCACACCAACAAAAATTCATCAGGACGATCACCTGTTGGTAAGTGATACGCCTGACCATGACAGAGCGTTATTAAAGGAGACAGACAAACTGATAGACAGTTATTATTCTTCACCAATACCGCACTACGCCCTACACCAGAAACAACAGATGTTAGATCTCATAAACCCGATAATTTTACTAGCTACAGTGCCCTTATCCCGAAACACAAAAGTGCATAACACTCCTGTTTCACGGGACGATATCTGGCACTGCGGTGGATATCTAGACGACTCAGTATCGAATAGAATAGAATATGTCTTTATTTGCTATAACGTGGTATAAAAGTTGTACATTACATTTTGGAGTGCACATGTTTCGCTATAAATACCTCTCGAGTCTACCACTACCTACCTAAATTGCTATTAAATACCTGTTGTTATTTCCTACTTTTAAACTGAGATTAGGCATGCAATCAAATTTAATAGTACTTACTCGTTAGCATTGCGTAGTCTCATTGTTTAATATATGTTTCGGGCATTTACCTTAAATAGCCTATCTGAGTGTGCCCTAAAATTCTTTTGAAGTACCTATTTAGCCTATTAAAACGCTTGAATTTATGTTTTTCTATGAAATTGCAAGTGCACACGTAAAACGTAAATAAAAAACTACCGCATACCTTTTTTAAAACCCTTATTAGTTGCCAGTATAACGCTACTTCAACACGTCATTTTGTGTAAGGTAAACCAATTATGTTGAACGAAAAGAAATATATAGGTTTAAGGCTTTACGTTTACTATAATATAACTGTGTTTCATTTTGCAAAAACATTTGATAATAAGACTTTAAAAGGTTTCCATAAACCGAATTACCGGCATAAAAAGTATTAATTACATTTGGTTGTTATGTTGTTGTTCACACCTCATATATTGTGGAACATTATGAAATTATTAAATGTAGAAATGTTTCACGGAAATAAACTTGTGATGAATTCTAATATTATTTGCTCATGAGACTGCAGGTATTTTTAACATTTACTGCAAGTTGCTTCGGTGACCTTCATGTATGAAAAGCAAAACATTGCTTATGTATAATGACAGATAATTTTTACATGGACAGTTCAAAATACATATATACGACGGAAACAGGCGATTTAACGCACAGCGCGCAGCAATGATCTTCAGGCCTCCGCTCGACTCCCACCACTCAATCAGTGCTGCTAATTAGCGACCTTACGATGCTATCAGACAATACTGTACAGACAAGTCATTTTGAGAAACGTATTATAATTTGATATGGTTAGTGCTAAGAGTATTGACTAGTCATAAAGATTAATTTACGACACATACCTTCTTAGAAAAGTTGCTCTCATACTTTACAATTGCCTTCTTTTGTAGGTTTTAATGAAAAAAAGTATTTTTAATAGATGTATACTTAAAGGCCACCTTAAAAAGTATAAAAATTAAAGGACGCTTTATTGTCTCTCAAATTAAGGATGTTAATGATGTAATTGCAATTTTATTTTCCTGTTACCAAGTTAATTCATAGTTCACGTAAAATATAATTTATTTCTATAATGTACGTGTAATATTTCATTCGTCATCATAGTTTCAAAAAGGATTTTGCTGTTGAATTTCCTTGGCTCCTTCTTTGTCAACAAGTCAATACCACTATCGAGCTTTTTTAAAAAATAATTTTTGCTTTTGCTCTTTTTTTGTAATTGAAATATACGAACCAAAGTTATTATTTGATGCCAAAATTAAATATATGTTTGGTATGAGTTATATAGGATAAAAAGGGACAAATGAATGTTTCGGTTTATTCTCGCGTTGCTGCACCTAACTCACACTCGGACGATTGCTTTCAGTTGGCTGAGAGGTGCAATTTACTTGTTATCAAGCAACGTTTAACTCCGAAGGTAACAAAGACTATTAAATATTTGAAATGTTTCGCAAATCTAGTAAAAGTGCTGTGGGTGTATCGTACAATGCGACAATAAAGCCAGCGACGTAATCGCCGTTTTCTATCAGTTGCGGTCGCAAACACTTCGCGCTCCGCTGCTCGTTCACAGCTGACGGAATGACAGCACATCATTTTAACACTCCGAACATATATCTAGTCTACTTAAAATCCACTTATTCGATCTGAAATGGGATTAAAATGGAACCAGACCGACAGAGTTTTTGTTATTTTCTAAAAATATTTTAAAATGTAGCAGATAGTTGAGGGAGATTTTAAGTTTAAGTGTCCCTTTAGGCAATACTTATATAAGTTTATTTGCATTTTCCCACGTGACATGGAGAAGAAATGTCAATAAAAAAATAATACATGCATACTATATAAATAGTATAAACATACGACCACCTTAAATTATATCGAATATTCGCCACTTGAACGCGGTATTCATACCAAAAATTCGAAAAACCGTTTTTAAATTGTGGCTTACTTGCTAAAATGTACAATTATAAACTACTAGTTTATAGTTGATATACCTGCAACGGTGCTATAGTCAATATAACTCCGTTGGAGGACATGAAGCACAGGCCAAAAGCTTTCTCAAACGCCAAGCATAATGGCCGGTTATATAAAGTTTCCGAACGAGGATATCAGGAGGGTGACCAGCATAGGATCAGCAAGTTGAAATGGCAGTGTGCAGGGCATACGTGCCCTACGGTATGCACTACGGTGCGCATAACCGAAGGCTAGTGGGGTGAAAACGTTCTCGAGTGGTGTCCATGTAACTGCAAACGAAACGTAGGCCGACCTACAACCAGATGAACTTTTGGGGATCGCTCCGCATGAAAATTATTAGGGGATGCTTCCGTTTAGCTGTGGAAATTTTAGGTTATTATGAAGATGATGAGATTGTATAAGGTATTATTATATTGAAACATATTTTTTTACCAAGAAAATACGGACTTCAAACATTAAACTAAAATGCAAATATAATAAATTTTTAGTCCGATAAATAGAAATGGTTAAATAATTATTTAATAATTTTGAAGTCAAGTAAAACAAGTGCTGTATTGGTAGGTATTGATATTATCTATCTTTCTAACAACTAACCTGTATATTATTAAGCTGAAGAATTTGTTTGGCACATCAACATTATATGTATTTTTTGCTTTTTGGTTGACTGTTGAAGTCAGTATGTATTTTGTTAATTTTTTTTTAAGTTCATTTGATTTCTCTTGTCTCCCTATATCAAACCCTGAATTCCTTATCATGTAACCACCTCTAGAGTATCCTCTTTGCAACAAAAAATAATCATCAAAATCGGGTAATATATGACGAGGATAGCCGCGAACAAACATGAAAATGTTTCCCTTAATTTCTCTGGTCTGCCATCATCAGACCCTGACTTCCTTATCATGGAACCACTTCTGAAGTATCCTCTTTCCAACATAAAAATCGATTGCGATACGACAGAGATATCTGCGAACCTTAAAATAGCATAATTTTATATACGGTCGGATTGAGTAAGCTTTTTTTTGAAGTCGGTTAAAAATGCATGTCGCAATTACAATCCTTGTTGCATAACGATTTAAAAAATAAGACATATGAAGTACTTGAGATACTTAAGTAATACCTATTTTGCCATAGTATTTGTTCGAAGTAAGTAGTTTATTATTATCATAATAATAAGGATATCTAAGCCATTGACGTAACTCTTTAGCCATCCAGATTCAGACGTACCAAGATATCAGGTAGAGTAATATAATACTTAAGTTGGTGCAGACAATGGTTGCGGATGTTATTGTCTCACGTTTGCAAAACCTACTTTATGGTAATGGAGTACCACATATATTTGATACTTAGTGATTCCATTTTAAATAATCACGACGACTACACCGGTGACCTTGCACTGTTGGAGGGTTTTTATAGCTCTTTACAGTTCGCATGACTGTGTTAGTCGTGGATGGTAGTGATTATCTAGTGAGAATGCAACAACTGACATGAACAATGACGAACTTTAATGCCGCTTAGTCGCACGTACCTAACTCTGCACCCAGAAAAGGCGTAGTAAGTTACGTAAGTCTCTGGCTACATGCAAAGGCATCCGCCATTTTACGATGAGCACTTTGATGGTTTTTGCGCTTAAAGTGAATGGTGAGGCTAGGCATGTTTTTTCTTTGTCATTATAACAATACATAAAAACTCACAGTACAAAATCAGTTTCAAGTAAAATAACTTTAGCTGTACTATTGCTCTTTTAGATCAGTGTAAGAATAATTAATTATAGCAATCTGTAACTTTCTATTGTCATGATTATTTTTGTAGGATCTAGCTAATTAATAAAACCTTTAATTGAAACCGGACTTTTTGTATTTCATGATATTAGGTAAGGTTTGGATTTCATAATATTTAAATACCCATTTTTGTGTTCATGCATATCATCATCAGCGCATTAAACGTCCCCACCGAGGGGCACGAACCTACCCGTATAAGGTGTTTAGGCCTTATATGTCCACGCAGGCCCAGTGAGGGTTGGACGACTTCACGCACAACCTTTGAATCACTTCGCAGGCGTGCGCAGGTTCCTCACGATGTTTTCCGTCTATTAACTATATTTCTTGCGTCGGATAACGTACATAAGTTCAAAAATTCGTAAACACATTGGTACGTGGCGGGATCTGAACCACAGCCCTCCCGGTAGGAGGGCAACAGTCCACACCATTGAGCCACCGACGCTCAATAGTGTGGAATGAATATATATAAATATAAATAAAATAAATATATATCCACTGATATTCACACAGTGCCATCCAGGCCCAAACTGAGCATTAAGTCCATATATCATGGGTACTAAACACCGGAACCACATACTTATACTGCTTTTTTTCCTAATACATACATATTATACATAGAAAACACCCAGACGAATACAAATAAAAATAAAATATGCTTATTTCAGGCTTAGCCCATACAATTGTTAGAAATATTAATATTAATTTAAGTATTTCTCACTACGTGGGGCTCCGGGCACACGCACTTGTGCTTGGACCCATAGATATGTTCATACACATAAATGTTTGTACTGCCCGGGTCACTTATGGCGTAAGAGCCGATATCGCAACCAATTACACCATGGGTCGTCAAACATTACGAACACCAAAATATGTTTTTAAATAATGTCTGTCCTTCGGTTTGTTCTGGGTAATTTTTGAAATAGCTGTACCGGTTTGGACGGGACTTTTTAACACTTTGGAAGTGTTTTTCGCGCAATCTATTTAAATAATAAACTTCATTAACTTGAAACATACACACACATATTACATAGGTTGTTAATGTTACTACTAAACAAAACTTTAAAGTACCTTTTTAATAACTAGTTGTTAAAAAGGTACTTTAAAGTTTTAATAACGTGAACTTTAGAGTTTAGGCAACCTTGACGTTAAAATTTACAAACCATTTTTCCTCATGTGTTTTTTTTTATAACAATCACTACTTAAATCGACGCGTAATTACGCAAGTTAACATTAAAACGTGCGGACCAAAGCGCCGACATATCTTTTTATAAAGATTATCAGTTATTTACACTAAGTATTTGTTTGCAGGATGAACCTTTACCCGTGGCGAATGCGCACGCGCTTCACGGCGTGCCCCCACCGCCATCGTCGGCGGCGCCCGCGGAACCTCCTGCACCCGACAACCAATACAAGGACGATGCACTTAACCATGCCGAGTCCAAAATAGACGAGGACAAATTGCAGGTAAACATTAGTTCTTATTACACCACTTTTTTTGAACTGTCTACTGCAGCTGTTGGACGTAAGATGGTTTTTACAGCTTCAACGGACAATTTTCAAGAGCAGGTGGCCCTCAGGTTTAAAAAAATACAGAACAAGCCTAACGGCGTCCTAGAGTGGGACTTAAACCTCGGCTTAGGGCGTTGTTGGGAGGGCTAGATAATCTAGTGTATGTGTAGAGAGCATATTAAGTACCTCCATAATTGAAACAATGTCAATATGTATTGCAGTTAATAAAGGCTGAAAATATCTTACTTTAAAGCCCAGGAGTTCCTGCCTGCACCACTAGTAAATACTTCTGAGTCTAACAGCAGATATTTCCATGGCAAGTATATAAGTACAATTGAATCTAAGTAAAACTGGGCCTTAACTTAAATTATGGGAACTGGCCTCGAGTAGTGCAATAATGTGTACTTACACATTAATACAATAATTAAGGCCTTATTTATTGTACTAATGTGACTTCGACAATTAAAACACTATCATTATAACAATAATTTATAAACGTAACATCAGTTCGTTTTGATGGCTTCATATTGATATAAAAAAACCTCTTCATATAATTTACAAAAAACGAAATCATACCTTTTATTACCTAGACGTTCCTTTAGATTGGATAATGGCGCACGTCCTTGTCAGCAACCTAGCGTTTAAACTCGGACTCACAGTAAATCCGGATTTCACAATTTGGATCTCTGCCAAAATGCAAATGGTTGCACTTTATTGACCCCAGTTACCATGGCTTAATCCGCTTTTTGTTCTCACATTTAAAATTCATTGAACATTCCGTTTGACTACAAATATGCGGTGTTAAAGCGAAGTGCCTAAACGCATTTGTTTGTTGGTAATGCAGTTTGTCAACCGTATCCGACTCTCTCAGTTTCTAACCACAAAGTGAATAGTTACAATCTATCTGTTGATTATTTACAGCCATGACGGTCTGCAAAAGATTTTGATTGCAATTTCCTTTTCCCTGTTTCCCTTTTACGTAACTACTTCTATTTAAAACTAGCTGTTCCCCGCGGTATAACCCGCGTTATAAGATTATATTCCCTCGTAGTAAAACATAACTTAATATCGCTTGATATGGTCACGCGACGCGCAGCCCCTGCGCGGTGTAAATGACAGAACGGATTAAAAACAGACTTATTCAAAACTAGCTGTTCCCCGCGGTATAATCCGCGTTATAAGATCGCAGTAAAACATAACCTAATATAGCTTCGTTTGGTCACGCGACGCGCGGCAAAACATTCCTTTATTTTTCCAAAATAAAAAGTATTGTGTAAAAAAGAGTAGCCTGTTTTTCCTATTACATCAGCTACCTGCCAAATAAAGTCCCGTCCAAATCNCAGTGCTGCTAATTAGCGACCTTACGATGCTATCAGACAATACTGTACAGACAAGTCATTTTGAGAAACGTATTATAATTTGATATGGTTAGTGCTAAGAGTATTGACTAGTCATAAAGATTAATTTACGACACATACCTTCTTAGAAAAGTTGCTCTCATACTTTACAATTGCTTTTGTAGGTTTTAATGAAAAAAAGTATTTTTAATAGATGTATACTTAAAGGCCACCTTAAAAAGTATAAAATTAAAGGCGCTTTATTGTCTCTCAAATTAAGGATGTTAATGATGTAATTGCAATTTTATTTCCTGTTACCAAGTTAATTCATAGTTCACGTAAAATATAATTTATTTCTATAATGTACGTGTAATATTTCATTCGTCATCATAGTTTCAAAAAGGATTTTGCTGTTGAATTTCCTTGGCTCCTTCTTTCAACAAGTCAATACCACTATCGAGCTTTTTTAAAAAATAATTTTTGCTTTTCTCTTTTTTTGTAATTGAAATATACGAACCAAAGTTATGATTGGATGCCAAAATTAAATATATGTTTGGTATGAGTTATATAGGATAAAAAGGGACAAATGAATGTTTCGGTTTATTCTCGCGTTGCTGCACCTAACTCACACTCGGACGATTGCTTTCAGTTGGCTGAGAGGTGCAATTTACTTGTTATCAAGCAACGTTTAACTCCGAAGGTAACAAAGACTATTAAATATTTGAAATGTTTCGCAAATCTAGTAAAAGTGCTGTGGGTGTATCGTACAATGCGACAATAAAGCCAGCGACGTAATCGCCGTTTTCTATCAGTTGCGGTCGCAAACACTTCGCGCTCCGCTGCTCGTTCACAGCTGACGGAATGACAGCACATCATTTTAACACTCCGAACATATATCTAGTCTACTTAAAATCCACTTATTCGATCTGAAATGGGATTAAAATGGAACCAGACCGACAGAGTTTTTGTTATTTTCTAAAAATATTTTAAAATGTAGCAGATAGTTGAGGGAGATTTTAAGTTTAAGTGTCCCTTTAGGCAATACTTATATAAGTTTATTTGCATTTTCCCACGTGACATGGAGAAGAAATGTCAATAAAAAAATTACATGCATACTATATAAATAGTATAAACATACGACCACCTTAATTATATCGATATTCGCCACTTGAACGCGGTATTCATACCAAAATTCGAAAACCGTTTTTAAATTGTGGCTTACTTGCTAAAATGTACAATTATAAACTACTAGTTTATAGTTGATATACCTGCAACGGTGCTATAGTCAATATAACTCCGTTGGAGGACATGAAGCACAGGCCAAAAGCTTTCTCAAACGCCAAGCATAATGGCCGGTTATATAAAGTTTCCGAACGAGGATATCAGGAGGGTGACCAGCATAGGATCAGCAAGTTGAAATGGCAGTGTGCAGGGCATACGTGCCCTACGGTGCGCATAACCGATGGCGAGTGGGGTGAAAACGTTCTCGAGTGGTGTCCACGTAACTGCAAACGAAACGTAGGCCGACCTACAACCAGATGAACTTTTGGGGATCGCTCCGCATGAAAATTATTAGGGGATGCTGTTTAGCTGTGGAAATTTTAGGTTATTATGAAGATGATGAGATTGTATAAGGTATTATTATATTGAAACATATTTTTTTACCAAGAAAATACGGACTTCAAACATTAAACTAAAATGCAAATATAATAAATTTTTAGTCAGATAAATAGAAATGGTTAAATAATTATTTAATAATTTTGAAGTCAAGTAAAACAAGTGCTGTATTGGTAGGTATTGATATTATCTATCTTTCTAACAACTAACCTGTATATTATTAAGCTGAAGAATTTGTTTGGCACATCAACATTATATGTATTTTTTGCTTTTTGGTTGACTGTTGAAGTCAGTATGTATTTTGTTATTTTTTTTTAAGTTCATTTGATTTCTTGTCTCCCTATATCAAACCCTGAATTCCTTATCATGTAACCACCTCTAGAGTATCCTCTTTGCAACAAAAATAATCATCAAAATCGGGTAATATATGACGAGGATAGCCGCGAACATGAAAATGTTTCCCTTAATTTCTCTGGTCTGCCATCATCAGACCCTGACTTCCTTATCATGGAACCACTTCTGAAGTATCCTCTTTCCAACATAAAACGATTGCGATACGACAGAGATATCTGCGAACCTTAAAAGCTAATTTATATACGGTCGGATTGAGTAAGCTTTTTTTTGAAGTCGGTTAAAAATGCATGTCGCAATTACAATCCTTGTTGCATAACGATATTTAAAAATAAGATATGAAGTACTTGAGATACTTAAGTAATACCTATTTGCCATAGTATTTGTTCGAAGTAAGTAGTTTATTATTATCATAATAATAAGGATATCTAAGCCATTGACGTAACTCTTTAGCCATCCAGATTCAGACGTACAAGATATCAGGTAGAGTAATATAATACTTAAGTTGGTGCAGATAATGGTTGCGGATGTTATTGTCTCACGTTTGCAAAACCTACTTTATGGTAATGGAGTACCACATATATTTGATACTTAGTGATTCCATTGGGTAGAGTCACAAAAATATCATAATAATAACAATTGACGATTCAAAAGTATCTGTAACAGATTTATTTGAATAAAGATTTTTTTCTTTCTTTTTTCTTTCTTATTTTAATAGTCACGAGACACACCGGTGACCTTGCACCGTTGGAGGGTTTTTATAGCTCTTTACAGTTCGCATGACTGTGTTAGTCGTGGATGGTAGTGATTAGTGAGAATGCAACAACTGACATGAACAATGACGAACTTAATGCCGCTTAGTCGCACGTACCTAACTCTGCACCCAGAAAAGGTAGTAAGTTACGTAAGTCTCTGGCTACATGCAAAGGATCCGCCATTTTACGATGAGCACTTTGATGTTTTTGCGCTTAAAGTGAATGGTGAGGCTAGGCATGTTTTTTCTTTGTCATTATAACAATACATAAAAACTCACAGTACAAAATCAGTTTCAAGTAAAACTATTAGCTGTATTGCTCTTTTAGATCAGTGTAGAATAATTAATTATAGCATCTGTAACTTTATTGTCATGATTATTTTTGTAGGATCTAGCTAATTAATAAATTTAATGAAACCGGACTTTTTGTATTTCATGATATTAGGTAAGGTTGTATTTCATAATATTTAAATACCCATTTTGTGTTCATGCATATCATCATCAGCGCATTAAACTCCCCACCGAGGGCACGAACCTACCCGTATAAGGTTTTAGCCTTATATGTCCGCAGCCCAGTGAGGGTTGGACGACTTCACGCACAACCTTTGAATCACTTCGCAGCGTGCGCAGGTTCCTCACGATGTTTTCCGTCTATTAACTATATTTTGCGTCGGATAACGTACATAGTTCAAAAATTCGTAAACACATTGGTACGTGGCGGGATCGAACCATCCCTCCCGGTAGGAGGCAACAGTCCACATTGAGCCCCGACTCAATAGTGTGAATGAATATATATATATATATAAATATAAATAAATATATATATCCACTGATATTCACACCAGTGCATCCAGGCCCAAATGAGCATTAAGTCCATATATCATGGGTACTAAACCCGGAACCACTACTTATACTGCTTTTTTCCTAATACATACTTTACATAGAAACACCAGACGAATACAAATAAAATATAAAATATGCTTATTCAGGCTTGCAACAATGTTAGAAATATTAATTAATTTAAGTATTTCTCACTACGTGGGCTCCGGCACGCACTTGTGCTTGGACCATAGATATGTTCATACAATAAATGTTTACTGCCCGGGGTCACTTATGGCGTAAGAGCCGATATGGCAACCAATTACACCATGGGTCGTCAAACATTACGAACCCAAATATGTTTTTAAATAATGTCTGTCCTTCGGTTGTTCTGGTATTTTTGAATAGCTGTACCGGTTGGACGGGACTTTTAACACTTTGGAAGTGTTTTCGCGCATCTATTTAAAATAAACTTCATTAACTGAAACATACAACACTATTACATAGTTGTTAATGTTACTACTAAACTTAAACTTAAAGTACCTTTTTAACAACTAGTTTTAAAAAGTACTTTAAAGTTTTAATAATGTGAACTTTAGAGTTTTAGGCAACCTTGACGTTAAATTTACAAACCATTTTCCTCCTGTGTTTTTTTTATAACAATCACTACTTATCGACGCGTAATTACGCAAGTTAACATTAAAACGTGCGGACCAAAGCGCCACATATCTTTTATAAAATTATCAGTTATTTACACTAAGTATTTGTTTGCAGGATGAACCTTACCCGTGGCAAATGCGCCCGCGCTTCACGGCGTGCCCCCACCGCCATCGTCGGCGGCGCCCGCGGAACCTGCACCGACAACCAATACAAGGACGATCACTTAACATGCGAGTCCAAAATAGACGAGGACAATTGCAGGTAAACATTAGTTCTTATTACACACTTTTTTTGAACTGTCTACTGCAGCTGTTAGACGTAAGATGTTTTTACAGCTTCGGACAATTTTCAAGAGCAGTGCCTCAGTTTTAAAAAATACAGAACAAGCTAACGGCGTTCTAGAGTGGACTTAAACCTCGGCTTAGGCGTTGTTGGAAGGCTAGATAATCTAGTGTATGTGTAGAGATATAAGTACCTCCATAATGAAACAATGTCAATATGTATTGCAGTTAATAAAGGTGAAAATATCTTACTTTAAAGCCCAGGAGTTCCTGCCTGCACACTAGTAAATATTCTGAGTCTAACAGCAGATATTCCATGGCAAGTATATTAGTAATTGAATCTAAGTAAAACTGGCCTTAACTTAATTATGGGAATGGCCTCGAGTAGTGCAATAATTGTACTTACACTATCAATATATTAAGCCTTATTTATGTACTAATGTGACTTCGACAATTAACACATTTATATATAACAATATTTATAAACGTAACATCAGTTCGTTTTGATGGCTTCATATTGATATAAAAAAACCTCTTCATATAATTTACAAAAACGCAGTCATACCTTTTATTACCTAGACGTTCCTTTAGATTGGATAATGGCGCACGTCCTTGTCAGCAACCTAGCGTTTAAACTCGGACTCAAGTAAATCCGGATTTCACATTTGATCTCTGCCAAAATGCAATGGTTGCCTTTATTAACCCAGTTACCATGGTTAATCCGCTTTTGTTCTCATTTAAATTCATTGAACATTCCGTTTGACTACAAACATGCGGTGTTAAAGCGAAGTGCCTAAACGCATTGTTTGTTGGTAATGCAGTTTGTCAACCGTATCCGATTCTCTCAGTTTCTAACCACAAGTGAATAGTTACAATCTATCTGTTGATTATTTACAGCCATGACGGTCTGCAAAGATTTTGATTGCAATTTCCTTTCCCTGTTTCCCTTTTACGTAACTACTTCTATTTAAACTAGCTGTTCCCGGGTATAATCGCGTTATAAGATCGCAGTAAACATAACCTAATATAGCTTCGTTTGGTCACGCGACGCGCGGCAAAACATTCCTTTATTTTCCAAATTAAAAGTATCGTGTAAAAAGAGTAGCTATGGTTTTTCTATTACATACTACCTGCCAAATAAAGTCCCGTCCAAATCAATCTAGTCGTTTTTGAGATTACCCGGAACAAACAGACAAAAATCTTAAAATTGTTATTCTGGCAAATGTACAGTACAGATATTCATATGCATGAAAAAAAAATGGTATTTCAATATTACAAATAGACACTCCATTTTTTTATGAGTTAGATTCGCATATATTCCTACAATAAAACAAAGTAAATATATACCGCTCACCGTCCAGTATAGCCACTTTCCTACGGTATAACAGCTATATTCAAATATGGTGGACCGATCGGTTACGCGCGTGTTGCACAACGTTTCCCCTCAGCGCAGGCGAGCGGAGGCGTGCTTGATGAAGCGCAGTAGGTGCAAGTTGTGACGTCATCAAAGGCTGGCTTTCACCGCGACACGCGAGCGATTGAACAGTCGTTGCACCGTCTGTGAAAGCATTCGATATTTAAATCTGTAGCACAAATGAACAGCGTTCTGTTATAAATAAATACTCGTAGACGACCGACAAAGCATTTACAAATGTTAATGGCAGCTGCCATGGCTATATAAGTCACCACGAGCTTAGACCGCTATAACCTTAAACAAGCTTAGTCAACAAAAAAACACTGCATTATTTAAAATTGAAGTAACTCAAGTATATGAGCGTCGGTGCTCATAGTGTGGACTTTCGATATGGGTGCAAAAGGTTCAAATTTTTATTCGAATTTTCAATTAAATGTACGTTGATCCGACGTTCTTATGGTGATGGAAAACGTCGTGAGGAAGCCTGCGCACACTACGAAGAAATTCAAGTTATGCGTGAAGTCGCCAAACGCACAGAACCCGCATGGACGACTAAGGCCTGTGCTCCCTATACAGTGGGACGTATAATGAGCTGAGGATGATGATGATCAACAAGACATTTTTGGTTGATGTTGACAATGATATTATACGTATTGAAAATAAAGCAGCCACACACAGATCATTATATTCATGAATCTGTGGAGCACATCATTTAAAGGGTAGTGTCTCCAGTTTTGCATGAGTGATCCTTAGGAATAAGTAGTGCATAGGAATCTGATTGATGATGGATGGGACGTGGATGGGAATCTGAATTGGTAAAAGAAAGTATTTGATAGTTTTACTGCCTAAACCCAGAACCGTTCCATTATTTATAGCAGCGTAGTAATACAACTTTCTGATAGCACACAATGTATTTTTATGAATAAGAAATATCGATAGAAATCTTGGTTCTCTCAACTAACCCTGCAACTGTCCACGGCGACAATGTTTGTCTCTTATACCTACATAGTAATTTCACAAGCTGCAGTGTTCTGAGATCCAAAATCTCTCAAAATTCTTCTCATCTCATTAAATTCCAGATCTACAGAAATCTTAAATTCCTATTGTACGGATTGCTATCTGGCTCTGTGGTAAATACCTACCAAGACGAGTCGGTATGAAGCCTATAACCTGAAGCTAAATAAAACTATACAACATAAAACTGTTATGGTGGGTATACAACAAGTAGCTATGCTATCAAACAAATCTAATCTTAACTCACGTTTTACTTTGATATAAAACCGGCATCCATTTTCCTTATAATTTAAGGAAAGAATGGGGTAAGGCAAAAACATTATGGTAAAAGATATTTTATGTTAACAGCTTTACGTCCTTGACTGTAAATACGATAAATATGGTGATATTCGCACAAACTATTAAACGTAAAACAAAAATAAATAAAAATTAAAATATGCCATTAATAAGTTCTTAAACTCCGACTTTTATTGATTAGGTATATGGTATTGACTGACATGACTGCTGTTACTATAGGTATTTTTTGACTTGCCTAAACAATATGCGTCCTGGGAATATCTCCTCGATACATCTTTGTAAACGTTTTATTGATTTGTGATCAATTACGTTACATATTTGTGTCATTATTAAAGGGAAAGATTTACATACGAGTACGCATCAGTCGATCAAACGATGAGCTATTCATAAAGTGATAATATTTCTAAACGGAGGGCGTAACAATGGTGCGCGAGCGCATTGTCTCTCGCAGGATGTCCGAGCGATTGTGCCTGACAAACAGCACAGAACGAGATGAATCGCACTTGTTTTACATCTATAGAAAACACACCCAATTCCGAATACATACTTTGTGCAAGTTTTGTCATATCTACTCAGTTTATGGGCATGCATTGGCAGTTCCCGAATCTGGTTAGGTATAGAAGTCAAAGCCAAAATCCATTTATTCAAATTAGACTTACAAAAAGCACTTATGAACGTCAAAAAAATACAAAAATAAAATAAAAACAATTAAAATATATAAGTACCTATAAATGTCCAATACGTGTCGTATATATCTAGATTTGTTGCTGGCTTTTACGAAAAGCAGTGGTGTTATGCAAGATCTTTTCTTAATATATTTATGCGTGGAGATTAAATGAGGCACATTATAATTGCATTACAAGATTATGTAAAATAATTTATATTCAATAATTGCACTAAAATACTTCCTTTTTCAACACCGGCTCTTACCAGGTAATTATTTAAGGACAATGAGTTGATTACAGATATAACTAGTAAGTAGCCGTAATAAACTAGTTAGGAGTCTCTAACACTAATATAAACTAAGTACACAATAAAATCTTCAAACATTATGAATCAATTTATTATTAATTTGCATTTCAGGAACAAGTAAAGACTTATTCTAATTAAATCAATGGAAAAAACAAATGGTGGGTGTTTATTTGTTGTAAACAATATTAGAGTGATAAACCATATATCTTTTATATATTTTAATTATATTTGATTGTAAAGACATAGTGGATATTTATTTATAATTTGAACGCATTGTATTTAGGTCTTCACGACTTATGAAGTCGTATATTTTTTAAGAATTAAATTGAGCAATAAAATCGCAATGTTTTTTAGCCTATATTTTTTATAAAACTTTCTACATGTTATGTTTCCATTGGCGCGTCCGTTTGCCGGCAATAAGTTACGCTTTTGATAACATAATAAACTAAGTTGTGTAACACATTTCACTCTGCGTTATATTCACGTTAGTTTATTATAAGGTAGGTTTTATTTTATTGTATTGTGTAATGCAACTAGTTACAAAAATGAATTTATGCAATCCGCCTGTTATTATTTAATTGAGAAATTATATATAAAAGAGAAATTCGTATTTAAAATTTAATTGTTGTTGTGATAGATTAGAGTAAGACAGCCAAATTGTGACAATTGAAACAAATTACTTTCACAATGAGCTCTGAATTCTAACTCATGACCGAGTCGAGAGGTCAATTCGAAGTATGAGTATCAAAGGTATTTGCAGGAAAGCATTAGTAGCTCAATCATAAATACAATTTGACCGGGGTCAACTGACGAAACACCCATGTTTTTTGTTCCAAAAACTTTAAGTTCTGAAGTATCTATTTTTGCTTTGCGAGCGCCCTGACCTACGTCGAGCTTGCAGGTTTTATATTATAGAGAAATGCTGTTATGAACATCACAGTGCTTGCTTACTAGTCTACTTGGCTGAACAGCCATCTCGTTAGTAAGTGCATTAAAGCATTCACGCGGCAGTAGTGATTATCCGTTAGGATGCATAAATGCACTGTGATTTTAATATAACTTCACAATCTTAGATATCCTATAAACTTTTGAGTAACATTTTGAACTCTTACATAATGATTTAAATACTTTATGTATTTGAATAATTTTTTGTTAGATGGCTATAATATGTGATCAAATCACTGTATTCACATTGGTAGTTGCAACCTTTAATGCTATATTTGAATGAATTTGTAGTAACTTCATATTAAAAACTATTAGATTAGAACTCTAAGAGGTAGTTACTCGTATTGTCAGTGGATATTTATTTGTAAATCCATTAAAATGTACTATGATGGAGTTGAAATATTGAATTATCTCAAGAATTCTTTGAACATCTTTCTAGGCAGTTGAAGGCCAGCGTTACATACCTGTATTAATGTACCCTTGAAAATCAAAACAACGATAAAAGATTTTAATATAAACTAACTCACTGTTATTCATTTTAACAAAGTTCACTTAGACATAGTCAAATTGTGTCAGGGATATGACCTTGAGATACGTTCTCTTCACACCTTATGATCGTTACCTTTAGGTTTTTGCTGGTTTTAAAATACTTTTTGTTGATGTTACTTACCTATTGTTATATTTCAGGTTTTATGTCTAGGTTACCTACATCCGTATGCTATATGTGTATTTATTAAACATGACAAATATTATTTGTTGTAATTTTGTCTTTTACCACATAAATAAAATTGGATTGTCTGTGTGTATATTGAAATTAACGTTTTTTCTACATGCATTTAATTTAAATATGGTATATACTTCAAATTACTTTTTGAACATTTTGTCTTTCTGTCACTCTCTGGGATCTCTGAAACGGCTGGACCGATTTGGACGGGACCTTTATTGGCAGATAGCTGATGTTATAAGGAAAACATGGGCTGCTTTTTACTTTTAGAAATACATTTTATTTTAGGTAAAATTAAATGAAGCTATGTTATACCGCACGCCAACAACGCGTTGCGTGAGCTGCGAAACATTTTAATAAAAGTGAAATGTTCTGACTAATTTTGTTTCGATTACAGAAATCGACGATGATAACTCGAAGAGTGAGTCTCTAACTCTGGCAGTGATGAGAGCTCGGAGTCGGCAGCTCAGCTGAAGAAGAGGATGAGTTGGACAGCATTAGGCCATGTTCAAACTGCCCATCCAATTCGACCTGGACGAGCTTGCAGGCGCTTTCTTGGCTAATAAAAAGTAAGTTTTGTCAGTGTCTATATAACTCAGTGTCAAAGGTATTTACGCAAATTTTCTTTTTTTTTGTCGTGAAATATATTTTCACGTACTTATCTGCTTCATTTGTGATTTTATGACAAGTGAAATAAATACTATGATGTAGGCACTTAGCCTCTTCACCAAATATTTTAGTTTATATTATAAACTGCTACCTACAGACGACCCATTTCTTTGCATCTCACTTATTATCATAGGTATTCATGTATTGCATTTCAGTTTTTTTCTTTGCATTATTATTATTTTTCATATTACTGATTATTACATTTGAATATGGATATATGTATGTATTTATTTGATTTGTTATATATATATATATGTATATATATAATATAAATTAATAAAAGGAATAGAAGTTTGGGCATACTATATATATATATATATAGTATGCCCAAACTTTAACTGGTAGAGAATGCCACTCAGCATTAGTTCGCCTTTGTACATTTTGTTTGTAGTGTGCATTAAAGTTTAAATAATAAATAATTTGAACATTATTTAACTATTATGAATCACGTTATCTACATGTCAAGCGTTATATTATAGCGTCCGTCTTTGTAGATAGCCTTGACTTTTGTATATCGTAATTTTTTGCCTTGGGTCAGTCTACTTGGTTCCAAACTTATAATTGAAGTTCATAAGTGCAAAGGCCTAAATTGATTAGATGAGTTTTGTCTTCATCAATAGATTGGCTTGAGCACATGTCATGTGCTATATAATAATATTAACCAAGAAATATATAATTATTAAAATTTGTTCCAATAATAATGACTATTATTTACAGGGGTCGCATGAACTGCGTAGTTGAGAGAAAAACGACGACCATGGAAAGAAGGTTCCCCTTCAACATCTCGGAGCGTTCGCCCCTCGTAGCTCTCACTCAGAACGCGTCGCCATCATCTGCACGGCGGTGATGAACAGGTGAGATAACAATTTCTGACCTTTCGGTATTCAAAATGTTTGCTTGTGCCAGGTTTTTAGCCCCAGCTACTATCAGGCAGTCATTATACCTAATAATTTCGCTGTCTCATTTTTCAACTCGAAACACAGCATGCGATAGAATAAATTTTTGGTAAGAAATTAGGGAGGATAAGGTATTTAAGGATGATCTCATAAAATGACTCTTATAGATTTTTTTGTTAAGAAGGTGGTTTAGTTTGATTAATTAATCATTGGTTAGAAGTATCACCGTCCGGTAAATTCATTAGTTTTATATAAAATGTACAGTCCAAGTCGGAAAAAGCATTTATTCTAGATAAAAGGAAATAGAAATTTCGGTAACTTTTGACTCTCGATTAAAATGTATGATTCATTAATACTGTGTACATTACGTATGATATTATGTAAATGTAATTGCAAGTTATAAATATAATCCCACGAAAAACATTTCATGCAAAATGTTGCCAAGACGACCATATAAGATTTGTGCTGTAAAAAGACATCAGATCTAATGCACAGCCAGGCTTCTGAATCTGCACGGCATAACTTTACTGACGACCTATGCTTTAACAAATAATAGATATCAGTAAATACATATTTACGGCTTCGCCGTTTCGCTTCCCTCGTGAAGGAGATGCTAATATTAAGTTACTGATCTGAAAATACGTAACGATGTGACGTTGGATTTTAGTTCTTTTTTTAAGTTGGTAGGCAATTTTTAGGGTTGATTTTTCCCTATTACTTTTAAAAAGGTTTTTAGTAAGTGTCTACAGTCCCATGTAAACTATTATGTCCTAATTCATAAAGTTGGTGAAAGTCTCATATACGTTTTTGTACTAAACTTAGATAAGATACCAAATTTCAACTTTCTAGCACTGCAGGAAGTAGCCAAACATTTTGATGGGCATCAGTGTATCGGAGATAAAATCGGAGTATTTAAGATATTCATAGAATGTAAAGTATAACAGCTATTCAATAGAGACTTTATATGTTCAATTAGTTTATTATTGGTATCATATCCTGAGAATAGAAACTATCTGGTACATCGGGAACCTAGACTATGAGAGTTAAAATGACGACAAAACACTTCGAGAAAAGTCAGGAAGTGACGTCCTTGCGCTTCGCTTGACTCCTTTTGGCGGGGGCACTACCGTGCCCCCAGATCATTAAACAAGCCGGATTTCTTAATTAAACAACACAATGTTTCTTTAATAAATTAATTTTGTTTCCAACAGCTTTATCAAGCTACAGGATGTGTTCACTTCAAACCTTTTTACCACATTTCATTTATTGGGTAAACGACAAATATTTGAGGAACCCACGTAAATGTCACTTTAACACGCGGTTGAAGGCAATTACATGAATTAACATGTGGTTTCGGAAAAATTAAAATTAAGGCATTGCTTGTTCTAAAACGATTTTAATGAATTCTTGAATTATCATGCACAAGTTCATTAATGAATGAAATTAATGGATTTGATTGAATCAGAATCCTATGAAAACTCAGTAATATTATCTAAATACCCATTCATTATGGACGTATTTTCCTGGCTAGCTGTTTCTAGCATATTGCCGAATCGCCATTGCCAGAGTTCGATGATTGACGGTATATGTGTACCATGGCCAGGTGAGTTTGTTCCAATACAATTGAAATACTTTAACGTCGTATTAGCAAAGGTCTTAGTTTGTATATCTTTAATATATCAACAACAAAAATGTATCATGGTAAATACAGTGAAAGTTAGAGAGTTCTTAACTACAAAATGAAATCCACAGAGTATGTATAGAGTTGACAAAGTTAACCAGACCATAATCCTGCCAGCTGGGAGATAACAACGGGGGCTCTTGCGTAACTTGGAACATGTAATAATTAATTAACCTTTAACGATACCTGTTTGAAAGTACATATCTACGTGATGAATATCCTGAGTGTGAACGTGCAGGTAGTTTGTCATGATAAATGTGGCAAGTTAAATATCTTAGACATATGGTTTTTTGGGACAGGCCTCTATTGAGCTGAGAACTTTTTATTTAGGCTCTCATTGGCACTGGCCCAATGAAGCTGCGAAGGCTAGAAAAAAACCTTTATAACCGTAATCCAACCCAAACCAAATGTTATGAAAGTTTTACTATACTAATATGACCTGGTAAGTAAGTATTTTTTACAATTCCATCAAACCGGTTATTTTACCTTAATCCTTAATTTAATTTTCTTACGTGTATGTCTTGCGATATAAGTTTAAATAAACTATTTTATAAATACGTACAAGAACATAATTAATATTAGCCGAATTTTAGTAGTGAAACACTGAATTTTTTGCAATTACATAAATGAATTTTACTTCGAAGAACGTATTACGTAAATTACCGAGTCTTAGGCACCTTACTTATAGTCTCGTGTGACGGGTGCAGGGCAGTGTTGGCGGATGATAATGACTATCTACTGTTATTAATCAATTTCATTCAACACTGCATTCTTCATGGTCCAGGATACTTAATAACATAAATGTGAAAGTGCCCTAGTGGATAAAACGTTCACTTTATATTTTCATTTTAGTAATACTATTCTTACCGAAACCGGCATTGGTCTGATGACTTTTAGCGGTTATTGCTAGAGCTGGATGTACCAAGGACTACTGCTGTGGGGCAAATGGTCTTTACAACAGGTATGCGCACACATTATAAAAAAAAAGAAACTAGTTTTATTTCAGACCAAAAATCCATATAATCCCTATAATTAAGCGAAGTACATACTTATAAATATGAGTTCAAAACGATTGAATCACAAGTTCTGAACGAGGTAATCATTATCTACAAATCAATTTAAATTTATAAGCGATAAAGTTTTGCTCAGTTTCAAAGTAACTTGCTATGTTACTAAATACGTATGAACGTAGGTGACTCCAGCAAGAGTCTGCAAATAAATGACAGTCTAGAAACTTAGTTCAAAGTTTAGAAAGTGGAAGTGAACGGAACTTTTCTATAAAGTTCTATCGTTCAACTAATATTGTGAAAGTTGCAGTACATTCCCGAGTAGCTGTACTCGAAGGTACTGAGTATTATAAAGTTACAAAGATTTTTGTGCAATGCAGGAACATCGGGAAAAAAATAAGGTCTGGTACGAAGTTTAAGAGAAGGAAAAGATGTCAGTTACAAGGAGCACCCTTTTATTATCTTGAAAGTTGTGTGATTTCTTGTGTTCGTATGTGGTAAATAAATGTTTGATCACAGCGGTAATGAAAAATAAGGTTTTTGTTTATATTTTTCTCACGGAATACCATATTTGTAAGAGAAGTAACAATATATATTTTTATCAGTAGTCTATTATTTAATAAAACTTAAATAATTAACTACAATTTCAGACTGATACATTTCGATTTTATATGAATAAATGTTAATCTAGCTGACCATAAAACACCGATTGAACTTACGCGGGAGTTCTAACTGAGGAGCAATATTTTAGTCCTACCTTTTTGATTTAACTGGCATGTTAAATATATATAACTCTAAACACAAAATAAACATGTGTGCGAGTTTTACTGTTTATAACGTTAAGATATTATGCATTGCTTACAAATATTCGTATGTATAAACATCTCTTGATCTTAAGGGAATGTAGAGTCTTTATCTACCCTTTCACTATTACCTATTCTAAGAGACCCTATGATTTCAGTATAAGTTCACTACTTACTTAGTGGCATTTAAGGGTTTTGGCTAGTATGGCATACACAATTGGAGGTTGGAGATAAAAGTACCTATTAAAGTTTAGGTTAAGTGAGTACTTTTATTTGTTTGTCAGTACCATAGAAATTTGACTAAAGCATGGAATCTGGACTAAAATAGCGATTAAAAACGTATACCTGATGCTCTCACTCCTTACATGATTTTGCGTAGGCGAAAATGAGACAGCAAACTGAACATTGTTCTCATAATTAGCAAGTCGTCACATCTGTCCGTGGACTCATTACAATGTTATGTCATTGGACTTATTCAGCATACTACTAAATTCAAAATCACATTTTAACGTGCATTCTTAAAGATTGTGTAAAACAGTTTGACACCTTGCTCACATGGCCGGATTATAGTACTGTCAGTGGTTTGGCGGCTCCTGATTATAAGAAAATTATTTTCTGTTTAATTTGCGCTCAGATAATGATTTATCTTTATGTGTGCTCGTTCCTTATGAAGTGTTTTAGGTCATAAAAACATGTCTTGTGTAATTGACGGCTGTTGTTTACATTCGGGAAGAAAGCAGTGGTGAAAAGATTCAATTTCATTCGTGAGTTTTTGGTTAAATTTATATTAAACTAGCTTTTGCGTGCGACTTCGTCCGTCTCTTTCACCCGCTACTTCGTTCATATAGGTGAGTTAAAACTGCGATATCTCATAAGATATTCATTTAAATTGAATGATGTAAAGGGAAATTTTGTTTAAAATGAAATAAATAGTAGTTCCTGAGATTAGCGCGTTCAAACAAACAAACTCTTCAGCTTTAAAATATTAGTATAGATAAATCAGGAAATGTAGCTAAACTATAATATAAATGTTTCTTACTTATAGTTGTACTTTTCAAATACAAGCCAAAACAGTATTTGTCTACTTTTTCTCAAAAAATCCTAATTGAATTTTCTAGGTAAACATTACACACTAGTGATGTGGCTTTTACATATCGATATTTTAGTTAGGCTTGCCGGCGAAGCAACATCAGCAGATATATTAAGGTATATTATAATATTACAGTTTCCCGAAGGATGAAAAGATGAAACAAGAGTGGATGAGACGAGTCGGGGACCGCCTGGAACTGGAAGACCCAGCAGGATTTGTTCTAAGCACTTCTGCCCCGACAATTTTGATGCTGTACCTCCATTCAATTTTTCCGAAACTGATTCAATTCAGTATTCTCTACCAGCCGCAATAAAATACTAAACCTTTTTTTATAAAAGCGCACCTTATTTTATATGTAGTTTCATTGATCACTGTTGTTTATTTGCAATATTGTATTTTTAAATAAACTGAAACGAATAGATATTAGGTCAGTTTATAATAGTGAGCAATAACATATCATACAAAATATGGAAACGTTCCTTTTACGTCATAAACTGTGAACCACTGTCTTTCTCATATCAATGACTAGCGACCTGCCCATGCTTCGCACGGATGCGATGGTAATATTGCATATTATATAGGCACGCTCCCACTTGCCCGGTCGGCCGGTACCGACGCAATCGCTACGTACCTCTATTTTTTAACTAATTTCTACAAAAACATTCATTGAAATCGTATGCTGTAGACCTTTTCAATGTGTATAAACTTGGTACATTGTTTTGATAAATCTTGTAGGATGCAGCCTGCGTTTGCAAAGTAAACGGAAAAATGAAATTATTTACGATAACACATAAGAAACCTCAAAGATAACTGTATATCTCCACTATTTGATGGATCTTACTATACATACGAACCCTTCTCTTGAATCACTCCATCTAATAAAAAAAACCGCATCAAAAGGCGTTGCGTATTTTTAAATATTTAATTAAGTGCAAGAGATATACAGTTATCTTTCAGGTGTGTAATGGGATGATGCTAGGTCACTTATACCCGGTAATTTTACTAGCTACAGTGTCTGTCATCCCGAAACACAATAGTGCATCTATCTCTTATTTAACGGGACGATATCTAGCGCTGCGGTAGTACCTACCTAGATAACTCAGTATCGAGTCTCCACCTAGTAAATCTGATTTTATCCTTAAGAGAAACCCCGAGCATAGCCCCCTCCATTGACCGTTGAGTGACATAACTAGTGAACCAGTTTTGTAGTCCATGTCAATGTCTCACCTGTGTATGTTGGTACGGTTAGGACGCATTGCTCAGACTTTTATTTTTAAGCATTACGGAATTGTCGACTTGAAGACCTGACGTAACTTGTCAAATGCCGCCCAGCCCAACTGATACCTCCTAGCTTTCCTCACCAAGTTGAATAGTTTGGTCTAAGGAAACATATTCTTGCACAACCTCGAGAAGGACGCCATCGAAGCTTACATAATAGTAATCCCGTGAGAATTGAACCATCGACTCGAAATAGAAGCCAAATNTTGAATGATGTAAAGGAAAATTTTGTTTAAAATGAATAAATAGTAGTTCCTGAGATTAGCGCGTTCAAACAAACAAACAAACAAACTCTTCAGCTTTATAATATTAGTATAGATAAATCAGGAAATGTGGCTAAACTATAATATAAATGTTTCTTACTTATAGTTGTACTTTTCAAATAAAAGCCAAAACAGTATTTGTCTACTTTTTCTCAAAAAATCCTAATTGAATTTTCTAGGTAAACATTACACACTAGTGATGTGGCTTTTACATATCGATATTTTAGTTAGGCTTGCCGGCGAAGCAACATCAGCAGATATATTAAGGTATATTATAATATTACAGTTTCCCGAAGGATGAAAAGATGAAACAAGAGTGGATGAGACGAGTCGGGAGACCCGCCTGGAACTGGAAGACCCTCAGCAGGATTTGTTCTAAGCACTTCTGCCCCGACAATTATTTGATGCTGTACCTCCATTCAATTTTTCCGAAACTGATTCAATTCAGTATTCTCTATTGCGGCTGGCAATAAAATACTAAACCTTTTTTTATAAAAGCGCACCTTATTTTATATGTAGTTTCATTGATCACTGTTGTTTATTTGCAATATTGTATTTTTAAATAAACTGAAACGAATAGATATTAGGTCAGTTTATAATAGTGAGCAATGACGTCACATATCAATAATCTCATACAAAATATATGGAAACGTTCCTTTTACGTCATAAACTGTGAACCACTGTCTTTCTCATATCAATGACTAGCGACCTGCCCATGCTTCGCACGGATGCGATGGTAATATTGCATATTATATAGGCACGCTCCCACTTGCCCGGTCGGCCGGTACCGACGCAATCGCTACGTACCTCTATTTTTTAACTAATTTCTACAAAAAACATTCATTGAAATCGTATGCTGTAGACCTTTTCAATGTGTATAAAACTTGGTACATTGTTTTGATAAATCTTGTAGGATGCAGCCTGCGTTTGCAAAGTAAACGGAAAAAATGAAATTATTTACGATAACACATAAGAAACCTCAAAGATAACTGTATATCTCCACTATTTGATGGATCTTACTATACATACGAACCCTTCTCTTGAATCACTCCATCTAATAAAAAAAACCGCATCAAAAGGCGTTGCGTATTTTTAAATATTTAATTAAGTGCAAGAGATATACAGTTATCTTTCAGGTGTGTAATGGGATGATGCTAGGTCACTTATACCCGGTAATTTTACTAGCTACAGTGTCTGTCATCCCGAAACACAATAGTGCATCTATCTCTTATTTAACGGGACGATATCTAGCGCTGCGGTAGTACCTACCTAGATAACTCAGTATCGAGTCTCCACCTAGTAAATCTGATTTTATCCTTAAGAGAAACCCCCGAGCATAGCCCCCTCCATTGACCGTTGAGTGACATAACTAGTGAACCAGTTTTGTAGTCCATGTCAATGTCTCACCTGTGTATGTTGGTACGGTTAGGACGCATTGCTCAGACTTTTATTTTTAAGCATTACGGAATTGTTGACTTGAAGACCTGACGTAACTTGTCAAATGCCGCCCAGCCCAACTGATACCTCCTAGCTTTCCTCACCAAGTTGAATAGTTTGGTCTAAGGAAACATATTCTTGCACAACCTCGAGAAGGACGCCATCGAAGCTTACATAATAGTAATCCCCGTGAGAATTGAACCCACGACCTCGAAATCGAAAGCCAAATATTTAGTACCCACGCTAGAGCACATTATCAATATTTTCAGATTCCAAAACTATCGATAAAATATAATAATTCATTCCCTTCACTAGCAAATTCATCAATCAAATCAAGTTGTGACAACGTACCAGATAATGAAACGACTCGTAACACATGTCTCTTTCTCACCCACTATTAAATACGTTAAGGAAAAAAGGGATGAAGATATGCAGTGCAGTTGTTATTTTAGTCATCCTTCCATGTATTTATGGTTCCTAGGTCAGTACCCCATAATACACGCTTTGCTTAAATTTTGGCTAGATGTCGCTGTGTGAAAGACTCTGACCTAGACCAGTCATTATTTTCCGTCAACATTACCCTGTGCCTATTACCCGAGACGACTGATGTTACCCGGTAATTCTGCTGTTACCAGATGGCCAACATATATCAAGATACTTTTTTTATCTTCCATAAACCTCGTCGACAGTTGGCGCCGCATCAAAACTATGCAGTAATTATTTGACCATTTCTATTTACCGAGCTAAAAATTTATTTAATGATTTTTAGTATGAAGACGGTATTTATTATTAAATATATTTTTTTAGGTTCTAGTGTTTTACTTGAATTTTAGCACAACATAAAGAAATGTATTTAACGTAAATAATTGTTACAGGCAAATGGGCAGCTTCCCTGAGCCCCAGTCGCAAGTGTTCGCGTTCCCGCTTTCAGGACCAGTGAGGCTGCCATTGCGGCCGCAGGAGCGCGCGCAAGCGCCCGCTCAAGAGCCCCTTCCCATGCCTTTCCCGCCTATGGCCCATCGCCCCGCGCCTTTCCCTCTGCCCGTGAGTATTTATTTTGCTAATAAACAACTAATAAGCGAGCAAAGCTCGGGCACTCTTTTTAGACAAAAGTCAAAAAATAATGTGTGATCTGTAAGAAAACTAAAGATCAAACACATAGCTTGTCGGATCAGCTAGTTGAGGTGGCAGTGGGTAGGAACGATTGTCGCAGAACTGATAGCCACGTAGTCTTGGCAAGCTGAACGAAGCAGGAAAGGAGATCTGCTAGTTGAACATTCTCTGGACTGGTTTTAGTGTAAAACTTCCCAAACTCAATCAACTATAATTCAGTTCAAAAGTGGACCGTTTTGGTCAGGTAGTAAAAGATTGTTTATAACCGATGAGGATTTTAAAGAAATTCTATATGAAACCAATGAACAACAGGGTAAACAGGAAAATATGTAAAATTAAAAAAAAATGCTTTTTGTCCTAAATTTCAGAGTTCAAGTCATACATGTATTTATTTTTATATCATAACCTTTTCTCTTTGACTGGTTAGGCATCTCTAGAAGACATCGTTAGTTTTTCAGTTTTATAACGATTCACCTCAGTTGAGCGATTAAAGACAAAAGTCTTTGAGCAATGCGTCCTACCCGTACTTACATACGCAGCTGAGACATGGACACTGACTGCGGGATTGGTTAACAAGTTCAAAGTCACTCAACGCGCAATGGAGCGAGCTATACTCGGGGTCTCTCTTAGGGATAAGATCAGAAATGATTTAATCCGTAAGAGAACTAAAGTTACCGACATAGCCCGCCAGATTAGCAAGTTGAAGTGGCAGTGGGCTGGTCACGTATGTCGCAGAACCGATGGCCGTTGGAGCAGACGAGTTCTGGAGCGGAGACCGCGTCTCGATAAGCGTAGCGTAGGACGCCCTCCAGCCCGATGGACCGACGACTTGCGAAAGGTCGCTGGTGGAGGCTGGATGAGGAAAGCGGAGGGCCGGGATATCTGGCGCAAAATGGGGGAGACCTATGTCCAGCAGTGGACTGCGATAGGTTGAATAGGAGCGATTAAAGTAGTCTCACAAACCATGAATTTGTATTTTTTTTTCTCCCGGAAACAATTTAGAAACTTAGTTTAGTGAATATCACTTGTCGTATTTTTTTAAACCGATTTACGGTTTAAAAAGAAGAGCGTTGCAGCAAACAAGCTGATGCGATTATCTGGCAACTGGTCAGGCGCGTTGACAAATCTTGTTACGTTCCAGCGTCCTGCATTTTAGCTCTCAACTCGTGAGCGAGTTTTTCAGGCTCCTACGTTGATATAATTTGTATCCCGTAACGTAATTTTTACACACATATTTTACCACGCCGTATAAAATATACTCTTTTCAAAATTAATGGACATGTAAAGGGTAAGAATACTGTAGTGGGTAGGTCTGGTTAGTGAATTCTTGATGTAAAAAAAACGGATAACAATGTCTTAAGCAGCTATGTTGTCATTAATTAAGCCTTAAATTTCGCTTTTAGACTAATTTCATTCGGGGTTTCGGGCCAATATTTTAGTCGTATTAAAAACATTTTTAATATTTGAGCGTCGGTGGCTTTGGTGTGGACAGTTGTCTTCCGTTCTAGAGGGTGCAGGTTCAATGTATTTTCGAATATTCGCAATTATATAAACGTATATCCGACACCCTCGGCTCGTGCCCTTTGGTGGGGACATAAAATGAGCTGATGAGATGATCAAGAAAGAAAAGATAAATCCATGACCAATTTATTGTTCCGAATTGTAAAGGTAAAATAAATGAACAATTGTAAAAGGCATTGTAATCCAAAGTAAGTGCTTTTAGGGATCTATATACTTAAATATGTTCAAAGTACTATTATGCAAAATATTCTTTTCATAAATATAGATTTTTTTAATATTAGATACGGATCACATGTCATGTATATATTCTTTTAATACGATATTTAATGTTACTTCTAGGTTTCTACCTTTTAACCTCGAGCAAGGTTGGATAGAAGTTATTTAAAAAACTCTTTAATGTTTAAGAATGAAAAATTTCAAGAGCCTTACAATCAATTGAATCTGTGACAGGTGAAACGAATTGTTCAAGTTAAAACTTGATTTCTTTGCGTTTCTTGTGAACACTTTTGTGATTTTCGCTCAGAAGTCTTTTATTATACCCATTGTGGGAATTTTATTCTTAGGTATAATTAAATTTTAATCCTAGATCACATTAGATGTAACGTTTAGTAAAGCAGTTGTTGTTATCAAACAGAAATAGGGGCAGTCGTGGATATACATTTATTCTAAAACTAACGCGACTTCTAACTGAAAGTTATCAAAATTTTTGTACAGGAGACATTATACATAAGTTTATATTATAAGTTAAGAAAAATATTCTTTAGTATCAATGTACCGATAACATATAAACATATAGACCCAAAACAAAAAGAATAAATTTAAAATAATTTGTACCTTAGAACCCGCCTACTGCATTTTTTTCGCCGTCATGTCCTTGTTTAAATTAAAAGCTAGTTAAGAAGAAAAAGTGTGGGCATTTTTCTTCAGACGTGCTTATAAGAAAAATAAAAACGTGTGGGTAGTAAATAAGCTTGTCACGCCCACAATCAGCTTCGAAGTTCACGAACGTACAATCTCTACAAATTTTAAATTTATATTCTCATTATAATTTGCAATACATTGCAATTATGGGTGTTAGAAATGTTACAATGGATAGTTAATGAAACTTTTTAAGAGGCAAGTTGTATTCTTAATATGCCTGTTTAAAGGATTAAATTAAAGGAGAAATTATCTTAGGAAAATAGTTCAAAATGGAAATAGATTTCGTATTGGGATACTTTTATGTAACCGGTTCGTGATAGGCGGTATCGCATGTGTTTGGAAATTGTTGTTCGGTCCTTATATTATCTACGGCATGTAAATATAAGATAGATATAGTTATGATCATAATTAATGGATAATAACGGTATGACTAAAGAAGCCTTTATAAGGTACAGCTATGAATATTCCTAGTAACGGAGTAAAAAGCTAATTAAATTTTCTTCGTTTTCAATATAAAAGTGTAGTCGAAGTCCTTTGTGCGATGGAAGCGCAGCGGGAATGATTGAATGCAATTTTTACGTCTTAAAATGCATACTTTATTCTACCTAGTCGAGGTCTTAGTCTTAAGGCTAGAAAGAACGCCTACTAAAAGTCACTAAGGGTTCTTATTATCAGATTTGATGTTGTGATTGCCTGAAAATAGTGATGACGGCAAAGCTCGTGTAGGTACATCGTTTTAACGATACGTAGTTACAAGTTGGTATAAATAGTATTATGCTCTTTTGTAAAGAATCGTGATGATCTTCCTACGTAATCCGATTGTAGTCAATCCTGAATTAATTTCGGCCTACGATTATTGTGTAGGAAGTTGAATTAAATCTAGACGCAATGGCATGATGACACGTACCTATATGGAATGTAAGTACTTCTTCAACACTACGTAACATGGAACATGTGGTGTAATAGTTGAGACGTCGGCTACAACACCGAGGTTTCAGGATTCGATACCTAGACAGTACAAACATTTGTATGCATGGGTGTTCCTATGTACATATATACTTATTCCCGCTTAAATTAGGGCTAAATGGTATGAATATAGGAAAGTGGGTTTGAAAGATAAATCCATACAGAGTTCTTGATGTACTTGGCACCGACTTCAAAATTATGAAAGAATTATCTAACCACATGTATTTGTGTAGCTGAAAAAAAATTATTTTGCTTTTTATTTTAAAGTTGGTATTGTTTTATTTAAAAAAAAACTTTTAAATTTCGATAACTTCTTGCAAGAAATGAAATTCAACTCCGATGGGACAGTCCAAAGCGGCTTCAAAGATGTTATTGATTCACGTCCGAATGTATTTTCTTACTAAAGAAATTAATGATTGACCGATCAGATGGCAAAACTGCATATCTATGCAGAATCGAAGTATGTACCGTTGCTATCTAGCAATGGTACATACTTCGAATCATGAATTAATATAATATTTTAATAATCGACCTTATGTTCCTTCATACAAAACGCCCATTTCATATGTAAGGAGGACCAAAAAGGCCTCTATATTTACAATTTTTTATTAAAAGATTCGCCGAAATTGTATTACAAAATAATCTTTGAATGTATTGATTGTAAATTATAGATTTGTTATGTATACTTTAAAACCTTCCTTAGGCCAGAAGTCCAAAAATAAGTAAAGATATCCTTGAACACAAACACATTTTACAAAGTATTATGGTTATATTTCGATGTCAATGTCCTACCCAGTACGTATTTTGATATAAGTTTTTATTCTAAAAATACATGAAGTCTTAAATGTTTTGTCCTTATATATACTTATCCATATATACTAACTTATGCATATGAATTGTTTGGTATAATATGGTATTAAAAGATTGGTACGGTTATTAGCTGTGCTTTTTTTAAAGTATGTATGTAGGGTTTATAAAGCTTGCAAAAGCGTAGATGCTATCAATTGAAACCACTTTACTTATACCTAAATAGTAATTCCAACGTCAATTGCGAAAGTATTTATTTTATTATTACTTTTCAATTTGTTTTCAAATTGTTTAACTTTTGCGAACTGCACGAGAATATTCTTATGACCTTTATTGTATTATGATTATAAGCATTCTAAAGGAATATATTATACATCCAGTATCATTTTGAAGGCTTGCTATCATTACGCGGGTTATGAATTTTCAGTCATTTCGTACCATATCATGTTGAAAAATAAAAACAAATATAAGCAGTGACTTAGTGTGGTTCGGTTACACTGAAAAGCTTTATGTTTAAATAAATTAGTAACATGAACACATTTCATTTAAATATATTGATATTAAATTAAGTTTTTTGCAATCCGACCTCGGACGTGTGTTTTTGCCGTCGTATCTTTGTCATGGATGTTCGGGAGGCGCGTAACCGATTCGCTTTTAAAATAAAGCTGGCTGGTCGATGCTCGAGGCGAAAATGAAATAAAAAATAAAGGGTCGATGCCCTTTTTGTATAGAATGCATATTCGCTTATGCAATCTCAACCAGTTTTGGTTAACGTTAATTTTTTTAAATAATTGTCGCGAGTCGGGACCAGTCATTAAACGTAGAAGTTCTTACTGAGAAATGGAAGTAAACCATATTTATAATGAAATGCTAATGATAAATTTGCATCTACACTTATGAATTGTATGTATGAGAATTGAAAAGTAAAATTACATAGAAATTGTACAGATTTCCTATTTCAGCAAGCATGAGTTACGTAAAATATATCTAAGTTAAATTTAGCACCTATCTGTATAGTAAAGCGTAACGATTTCCTCAAACTATCAATAAACATTTGGCATGTCTAAAGGAAAGTTAGAATCAACTTGTGTCAAGTTTAAATCAATAATATGGTGTTAAATACCGTGTATGCGCAGTATGGTATTACATTCCGAGGAGTTGCCGCCGCAAGCGATGTTTGGTACTACATAGTATATATTATTTAATCTTTGGTACTACGTAGACAAACAGTAACTTGAGGCAACACGTTTATTGAAGGCGACTGTTGAAGGCATTAAGAGTTTTTACGAAACGCGGGGGCTAAGTAAATATGAGTAAACGTTCCTGATCTCAGTAAACAAACCTTAACACGTCCCTACAATCCCTTTTCCCCATCAAAGATATATTTCTGTAAACAAACCCTTGTACAGTGACCGGAACGCATACAAATTAGGACCGAAATCGTCGTAATTTTGGTCCTAATTTGCTGCTCCTTACATCAAGGTATTATACCCGAGTTTGTGTGTTACCTGTAACCACAAACCTCTTTTAATTATTGTCGACGCGGCATATATATTGACCAACCCAGCAGATAGTGCATTACTGGTTAAAATTTCCAGTGGTTTTAAAATTTTTACTCTTGCATATTCAAATTGGTACCTAATCAAAGTTGTTTTGACGTGGTTGCAGACCTCGTAGCAAGGTTAACAAAAAATAATTTTCATTTTACTTAAAGATTCAGATTAAGCGGATGAATTTTCTTATGTTGTGAATTTACCCCTAGCGTAAGCTTACTTTTCTCAAATTAAAATACAAAATATTAAGTTATTATATGTTTTGCACGCTCATTGGTGTATTTGATATTTGTTTAGCATGGATATATTTTTTGCGTTAGCTTTGATGTTAGGTATTACATGCTGGATTTATCAATACCTAAAGGTATACCAGTTCCATCCTACATAAGACATAATAAAACCTAATATTTGACGACCCATTTGGTGTAGCGGCTGAGACACCAAATGGGTCGTCAAAGTTCGATCCGAGTTCGATCCCCGGGCAGTACAAACATTTGTGTGCATTAACATGTTGGTTTTAATGGTCTGGGTGTATTTATGTATAATATGTATGTATTTCCAAATGAGTCAATGTATAATTTTTTATCCGTTATATGTACCTATAATAAAGCTTCAGCTTAACTTGGGTCTAGATGGGCTGTGTGAATGGCAGTGGATATTTATTAATTTTTAACATATTTTGCGTTTCTATGTGATACGTTTTTAGGGCAAGTTAACTTAATTTTAGAAAGTAGTGGCTTATCGTCAGTATGAAGTGAAATTATTGACAATTTGACATATTATTGATATACAGGGCGTGAACTGGGTTATCTCATCCTCACAATATGTAGCGTAAGTCAACAGTCGCTGGATAAGTTATTTTGCTTATCTATGTAAAAATAACAATATAGCTGATAGGATAATCCGGTTTTTCTTTGGAAGCCATGATATAATTGACCAACTTGTCTAGAAAAAGAGAACACAATGCAGTTGCTAACCAGTGATGCAGTGAATACTATATAATTGTGTATTTTTAGATAGATTATTAGGACTTCAACTAATGGCAAATGGTAATAATAAATTTATTTGCTTTTTATATATGACAAGGTATTTTTAGTCCTTAGCTGCTGTACACCCTGAATTGCAGCACTTGAGATTAGTGAGCAGAACACAGACATCCGAATATACATATGAATCTGTGGACGAAAATTCATACAATTTAAGGAGCCATGTTCTATATATATACATAGTTCTATACCTAGTTACATTATTAATCGAGAAAGCAAAACGAACTGGAATCTTACTGATTTAATCAATTAAAAAGAGTATAGCTGTGTGTCTGTAATTTGGGTGTTAGTTTTGAATATATATCATGATAATATTAAATATAACTCCTCATGCGTACGAGCGAAAAAAAACTATCAATTTGCACAAATAATTAAAAAAAGTATATTAATGTATTGTAATCGTTACTGAAAGCATCGCTTTAATATCGATTCTTAGATCCCAGAAGAATCGACACCATTACAAAACAAATTAACTAGTCCAATGCAAAAACTCTAAATGGTATTTGCTTTATATTAGTGGGAACATAATAAGCCATGATTGTACTAAATTCGTTTGTTAAAGATCCGAAGATTAAAGTCGGAATTGAAATGATAATTGTGAAATCATCGCAGGACCGGTTCTTGCCTGACGTATATTTCGATAAGTAATTTGTTTTATTTTTGGCGCCTCAGTGGAAAATCAATGTAGGCTATGTGTATATGTTATTCAATATGAAAGCAGCTTTTATGTTAATACGTCTATTTATTTTATGTTGTTAGCTTTAAAATCAATATTAATAACATGTAAAATTAAGCTTTCATTCTACGTTACATTTAAAAAATAAACTAATAAAATACAATTTATAAAAATGTATTTGGTATCCAAAAATATCTAAAATACCTATTCACTAAAAAAGTAAACTTCAATTTTTTTAACAATATTATATACCTACATATTAGGAGCCCAAATAAATGTGTAACCATTAGATAATAAACTTTATCATAACTTTTTAAATTATGTATAATAACTCTTATTACTGTGACTCTGCTGTTGGCTAAAGATGGTATTTAAATTAATATTGAAATAAACATTATTTTATTTATTTTCTGATTATAATTATCACTTGGCTGTGGCAGCTTACTCACTAAAGTAATTACATATAATGTCATTGACACCACTACTTACACAAGAATTATACTTGTTTGTAGTACATACGCTATACGTCTAAATTATACATAGTGATGACAAAGTAGATATGTACTAGTAACTCAATGCGTATGATCTTCAAGCGTGGGTGTTGTTTTTATATATTTTTATGCTGGTAATATTTCTAGAATATGATTCAACATTATCGTTTAAATAATTACACAATTATATTTTGTTATAATATTGAAAGCTTGTTAAATGCATGTAAACGTTTCGCGTGCCGGCGATGATCTTGAAATATAGAAACTTGTTTATTATTTAATCATTAAACCTCACCTTAGATTAAGAATTAGCCTTAACGTAGACCTATTCTTAATCTAAGAACCTCACACTATTGTGTTTGGATATTTTACATTATACGAATTATCGCAGTCGTTTCAGTGGTTGTTAAACTACGTTGTCGTAGAGCCAAATATTTTTTGTCTTAACCGATGTAATTGATTGCCTCATACAAATAAGATATAGACAAGGTCATCATTTCAAGTGAGCAATTACTTTTATGAGCTCTGGCATACCCGTTGTTACAAATAGAATATAAATGTCCATAATGCATATTAAGTTTTATAATGTTAACGTTTGAAAACGAAAGTGAAAGTTTGGAGAGAGTCAATTTAAATAAAAGAGATGAGATCTCATATTTAATTTATTTGGTTATGCATATTTATTTATGGGCTTAGACTTGAAATTACTGTCAAATATGTATCTACAGTAATTATAATTTCGATCTGAAGTAGATCTGGAAATTCTTAACAACTTTTTAGACGCAAGGCTACAATTATTCTAAAATATCTATGTAGGCAATCAATGCAAATAAATAAACGCGTAACAAAATATTTATTAAGCCTTATTTATTTTCGTAATAATAACAGAACATTTCAATACCACTAAAAAGTATTGTTTAAACATAATTAATTGGATAATATCCGGATAATAAATAATGTTTTTTTTTAATCGGAATGTTTTTACTAAGATCTGCCAACGTAATAGTCGTATGCAGTGTTTTCCATGTGACTTAGAGTATCTATCAGTGATGACAGTATTTATTTTTCAATGTAATGTTACCGTAAAGATGTAAGTCTCAGTACAAGTATGTAAGCGACGCTAGAACAAGCCATCACGTCGCTACGTAGAAATAAATAACATATCAGTGGAGTCGGCCGGCCGGTAACGAGATCACGTAGCGCTCGCGATATTTCGACCAGATATGTTTTTATTGGCCGTTGACTCATAGTTAACAGCCTCTCTCATCTACCAACTATCAATATGTTTCTGATGAGATTTGTGTATCTCCTATTTTATAGCTTTACGAAATTTTAAAAAAGATATTTTTCACAACATTTTGTATTATTATTTTACTCATTATATTAATAAAATTATAATATATTAAAAATATTTGAATCTTAAAGATTTATGAAAAAATAATAAATATTGAAAATAGCGGCACTTTGCCGGTCGTCCGTTTTCGATAAACGTAAATGAAACAGGACTGCGGTTGCTTTAAAAGCAAACAATCGGATGTGGCTTGCGTGCTGCTTACCCAAATTCATTAAATAATTTAAATAAAGTATGTGTTTGCGCGATCTCATTTATGTCCCAAACAGTTAAAGAGAACCATCACTTTACGCAAGCAATAATAAAATTCATGCTTAAAATTGCGTTCACATTACAATAGAATGTCCTCGGTTCGATAACGGTGATAGATTAGGGTGACGTTTATTGTTATGTTGTCAACAATGAAATGCTTTCAACGTTTGAACCAAGTGCTGAAAATGGCCTAATGAATACAAGCCAAAGCTTAATGAACTCCGACAGTGCTGACATGCATGACTTTGTTGCTTTTGCCACTCATCGAATAGCGGTACCTGATTGTAAAGGCAAGTAAGACAATTAGGTGTTAGTGGGTCGGCCAGCGAAATGATCGTTCATCTTGCAACTACAGATAACTGTAAGTTAAAATTCTTTTCATTATGAACGATGGTAATGACACGGAACGTGTTATATTGTGCGCACTTCGAAAGTAGGCACGCTCATTATATTTCATGAAAATCCGTGTTTACCAAAATACGTTTGGCTGTGGATTTGACAAGACAATGGGTTCTAGTTACATGACATCAGTTACAACACAAAGTATTCTAAATTTCTTTATGCTCACATAATAGTATACCCTAACCCTAACAACATATTCAATAATGCACCATGTGATCACCTATCTTTTTTATTCGTATTATAATATGTGCGACATATTAGCCTGAATGTATTAGCAAGCTTACAAAGATATACATGCACACATATATTGTCTATTTTAAACGAATAACTGAATACGAAAATTTTAAGAGTTTTGTAGAATGAAAAGCTATTTAAATTTTTATAAAAGACTTTATTATTTTGAAATTAATCAAATACTTGGTCTCTGATTTCGACTATTAATATTTTCAGAGCTTTTAAGCTATCATAAAATAAACCTGTTGTTAAATAAACAGACCTTAATGTGTACAGACATTTTAATCCCCAGGTTTAATACTTTGAAAGCTTTCATTATAAAATTTAGATGTTTGTAGCATAGCTCAAGTAGGTACCTGAGTGTAATTGTGTAGGAGTTGAAGGGCGGAGGGTAAACGGCCGCCAGGGCGCGACGACACAGACTGCATGTCTCTGCTATCTCGGGCTCCGCACCGAAACATTCGCGACACCATTTGTCATCGCAATCATTCGCTTATATCACTTTGTTTTCTTGTCACAATTGTAGGACGTTGTGTGACATTTCTTTAATAGTTTTGAAAATTTTGTCGCATTGTTTACCCGAATCGGAATTCTTTAATTTCAACGCAACTTTTATTAATTTTATAAGAGATTTGCGACACACAAATTGATGATAAATTGTGTGTGTCACGAATATGAGTCTTTAATGTCTTCGTTACGTCACGCATAGGTGTAAGGTGAACCTTGAAAACGAAATTCAATTATTATAATTGTTTCATGATACCAATCAGTGAAGGGCATGGGCTTCTTTGGATGGAGTTCAATTTCAGTTGGAGTAATAAAAATAATTTATATACAGACATACAAAAGTATTTGATTGCCAGCGATAAAGAGAATAGAATTAAATGTAGAAAAAATCTTATTCGAATTTTGTGTTGTAACACGCAATTTTTTTATTGCTACTTCGTAATAAACACAAAAGTTGTATATGAAATTTGCAGTGAAAAACAATTTCCTTATTTGGAAGTTGCGTGTCTTTTGATAGTTGTATAGTATATTGCTTTAGTACGAGGCGACGAAGTAATTCGACCGAATCCCGACGATAAGCAACACCAGTTTAGAGTCCAAGACAGGCCCCGTGACACCGATTGTGCCAGCTGCATTTGAAACCTGCATACATTATGCCTCATTGTTCCCATTACAACATGATAGGCCTCTAATTACTGTAATACGCTATAAGGACTGCAAGTACTAGCGTACCCGTCCACACGCAATCCTCACCACAAAATAGGTACAGTTTACAAATCAAACTCATGTAACTAACCATAAATAATGAATCACATCCGAACGTGATCGTTATAAAACTGTTTCTGTTTTCACTTTGAATTTAGAAGCATATTGTTTTTTAAACACATTGTATTTCCTTTTTAATTATAGAACGTTCTTCGATGTTTGTGAGACCAACAGCCATTAAGTGCTAATAATGTAAAAAAGTTGAATTAACGTTGCCCGAATATGCAACTTTATTATTTTTAATTGCGTAAAACTGTATTTAATTCACGGTCATCGGCGATCAGACTAAATAATAAAGCAACTTCTAGGCCAACATCTGTGTCAATTCATTGCATTATATGGTACGGTAGCATAATTCGGTTATGCCGGTGTCTTATCAAATTCATCGCTTCCAAAAACGCTTTGTTTACAAATGTAACCAGTTCAAATTCGGTAAAAGGATCGTGCATTTATTATATTCTACATAATATTACTTCTGAGTACTTAAAGACTCATAATTATTTTTATTTTGTTGGATTCTTTTCAATGAATAAATTCGAAATTGTTCAGAGAAATTATCTTTAAGCGTTGCTACTGAACTCCTTATCAATAGGAAAGGTCTTACGAAATATAACTTTACTGGATTTCCCATGATTATGGTTTACAAAAAGATTATTACTTACAATATACTTATGCAATTTTACGTTTATGTGTGTATTATTGTTCTGCTATCCGTGGGACAGGTTTAATTAAAACTGCTAAATACTATTAAATTATACCTTATAATTTATTAAAGATCAATAATTACTTATCACGTTTTGCTTAATTATCATATTAAACTATTCTGTCAATCGTTGGCATTAAACCGCAAATGTTACGGCGTAATTTGAGCGTTCGATCACAGCCACTTTAAATAAATATCGTAACATAAAGGCGAGCATCGCACTGGGCCGGGGATGCGGTGGGGGCGCGGGCGTCTGCGCAGCCTTGACATTTGTGGAGGTGCGCTAGCCCCAGCGTCGGAAGCGGCTGTATTGCGGCACGGGCAGGTACGGGTACCGTGCCGGTACCCTCACGTTCTCCAGGTTGTACCCCCGCCGCCGCCGCACCAGTTCCCCGCTCCCACTCTCCGCACGCTTCGGCCGAACGATTGTCACAACATTCGACTCCAAAATTACGTTGTCGGGCAGCAACGGCATCGTCTGGCCTTAGTTTTGTGACAAGTTTCGCCCTGTTTTTCTGCGATGCTAGGTACTCGTGGCTCAGCACGTAGTCGACCAGCTTCGGAACCTGGTTGTAGTTGGTCGCGTCTATTTCCCTCTCGTAGCCCAGGCGGTCCCTGGGCGAGCACAGTGTGGATGCGAAGAGCGCGGCCGCGAGCGCGAGGTACGCGTGCATGTTGCGGCGTGCGTCGACTGTTTGAGCCGCGCGGGACCACCACACATTTTATATATGCGAGCGATCGATTCGATTCGTTCCCAATTTGAGTAGATTTTTTTGTGTGATCATACAAGCGAACCGAACTTGAACTTGATGGAGATCGTGTGGGGATGCAAATACCGTGCGTCGGCTCGCCCGCGCTCATCAACTGGAAGTCGTGCCATCGTTTGCTTGATGCAATTATTCGCATAATTTGATGCACCGGTGGCTACGAACGCTCATGAACCTTGTTCTACTTACATTAGTCGACATTACCCGACGTCGGTCTCAAAGCTACAAGGTGACCATCGCACCTGGTGAGGTGGCCAGTGTTCATTAACGTTGTAGCTAATGCTGCAGTGTGATAAATTTTTTGTATAGCTAAGCACCTACTTATGGACTCATAACTGCGTTTAAAATATACATTAATTACTAATAATGTCATTAACTTAATGGCAACGAACAAACTTGGAATTTCAAGCCGCTTTTATTTAAGCACATACTAATTTAAACATGTCATTTACCAATGATATATTTTTTTATCATTACGTAAAAGCAATTAATTAATATATTCCCGGACAGAGTTCAGTTGTTTTATTCTACAAGCCACTTTCTAACCTTTAACACTAAAAATTCTTCTAGTAAAAGTGAAACGGGCCGGATTTAGATGAGTTTAGTTACTTAAAATTCAATAAACTGCATGCGCGTTGACCATGTTCATATTTATATCGCAAATTCATCGAAAATTATTTGATCGAGTGAATTGATATGTCTAAGTTCTAATAACGTCTATTACGATTGATTACTACACACATCTTGTAATCATAGACGAATTTTTCAAACAAAAAAACGACTCCAAACGGCATCTATGCTTCCGTGAACTTTGAAATAAACCTAAGTTATGTCAAACTATAGTGTTCAACTCTGTACTAGATGCTACTACATGTTCACAATAGTCATAATACGACAATATGATCGAACGCACAACGTCCATGTACGAATAAAAAATAGTCTTAATTTTCAAGAAATTTATGTATTTTCTTTTTTTACCTCATTAGGGCCAAATTAAGAATCTTACTCCTAATATGATATTAATTTATATTAAGTTTGACTTTAATCAACTGTGCAAAGTATAACAAGATTAGTTGCATTATTGTCATATAATTGTGAGTTAATCATAAAACTGCAGCTTTTTCATAGACATACATTTATAAACATATATATTTTATAAAATTCCAGTGTAAAAGCATGAGCACACAGTTCATTACTCAATGTTGAAGGTTTGTTGTCTTCAATATAAATGTGTTGTGCATAACCACCTTAGATTGCTCGTTTATGGACTTAGAACACGATTTGATTCAAGGATAATATTAATGCAACTGTAGATACATATGGTTACTTAAATAGAAATAGATTTACTTAAAACAGAAAAGAATTTTAATGTAAAAAAAACAATTGAAATTAAAAGCGCTGTTCGGGTTTATATATTAGAAAACCCAAATCAATTCAAATAGACATGTTCATGCTCACACATGTTTGTACTGCCGGGGATCAAACCTGGAAGATTAAGTGTAAAGTTTAAATTAAAATGTTTCAGATACGTTAATGGTTAATATTAAAAATATAAACAACGTTTGAATGTATTATTTTAGTGGTAAATAGATATTCCCCTAAAAGTTTAAAAAAACTATTGGGTCAAAACTTAGAGATATTGACAAGAAAAAATGTTCAATACCAAAAAAATTGATTGGATGCAGCTACAATTGATTCGCGTTCGGTACGCAATAGAAAGCTGACGTTTTTACTAATTGATTCGGAACTAAAAATATCGAGGTCGTGTCCAAAATGTCGATAGAAAACTTGAATACAGGAAGCTGTGTATGAGTTGGTGACCTTCCGAGATTATTCTTGCTCCGACGATTACGTTACGGCAAGTAAGAAAATTAATAATGATGGAACCGTAATGTCTGATACCAAATGTAAACAACACATTAGGCGGTGGATACAATCCTAGTACGTACACCTCCCAGGAAACACGTTTAATCAATGATTACCAGTTTGGTATTAATATGAGTAGTAGTTTGTGTAGCGACGAAAGTGGACTGTTTATCGAAATATTATTAAAATTAGTATGGATTATGCAGATGAGATAAGATTTTTACTGGCCTTGTACTTTTATTCTATGCTCAAGTAATAAAAACAAACCGAGCGCATAATCAGACACGATTTGGAACTTGATTAGTATTTAATTTATATTAATGGTAATGAGAGATCCAGTTTCGGATGCGTAAGCGCGGAAATAATTTCAATGTAAACGGAAGTATGGTAGAGGTGGAAGTGAATCGGCTATGGATTGGAAGCCGCCAAGGCGAGTATGAACACCGACGATTACACCATTCCAATTTCTTTATTACTGAGTGCGCAGGTGGGTAGTCTTTTCAAGAGTATATAGCGTAGCTACATTCCTGTTGCGCCTAAATAGATTCAAGGATTTTACAGATAAGGTGTTGTTTGATTTGTCTTCATAGCGGAGAGTCACTTGGTACATTTAAAGCATAAATTGAAAATGGGGATCTTGAACGCATTTTTTGAATTTTTTTTTCCAACCCGAGTTTCGTCTCGAAAAATTCTTAGTCTCTAAAAATTTTTGAGGATTTTATTTAGGTATTTTTAGCACTCGGTTTTTTTCCAAGAGAATATTCGGGGTTTCGAACGTTGTTTGATTTGTAAACGGATTTACTCTGCCCGACAGTATTCTATGCAGAGATTGTTTGACATTTGAAGAAACTTTTAATCGAAAGTGTATTTACTGATAATCTAATAATTAGGTTGAGTCATCGGCCAACTCTCGTTATGATTATTTTTGCGTGTTGAATAAAGAATGGTATTTTTATCTATGACCTCCAGTTAAGTCTAAGTTAAGTAAATTATCATAATTATTCATTACTCTTCTTGAAGTTGTCGCAGCCGGTTTTGGCCGAGATTAAATAGTCGAATTATAACAAAGGCTTACATCGCAAGCGAATGTGCAATAGAGTTATATTTTCTTTACATGCGTTCTAACGACAATAACCAAGGACCGTGGCAAATGTGACGAGCATTGCTCTTCCGTGTTGTTGTTTCGTTCGCATAAATCGGAGATCACTATTAGATTTTATATATACCTAGTCAATTTGCGATGGTATGTTTTGTTTGTGTTACTGGAGCGTTTTTGTTCGTAGTTTTGTGACTTTAACTCTGTGCAGAGTTTGTGGATTGTTTGAAGATGAAGCATTGATTTTTGGTTTTTCAAAAAGTTGCATTGTATGCGAGCCGGTGATTGGGTGAGTGTCCTGTTTGTTGTGACACATGGGCGACGCGCGGTAATGCTGCATGAGCTTTGTTTTGTATCGGTGTGCTGCGGTCATTGCTTCCTGATTGCCGTGCTCATTTCGGTGTGACGCTCGTACTGTTTTGCGCACATACATTATTCATAGCTGCCATGATCGGCCTTTATAATCTTTGTTCTGTGTGCTATTGACAATAGTAATTTGCGCCGTTTATCTCGTTTTCATGGTAAATAATGATGAGATCATAAGTTAAGGTAATTGTGATTCAATGCGAATAACTTGTAAGATATTATATAAGGACAATATTTTCCATAATGGTTTGTTATTATACGAGCATCTCTGACGAGCCATTAATAAATCGACTTTAAGCAAAGCTATACTCACCCGCATTTTCATTAACATTGTCAGACGATGTTAAAATAAAGCTTTCGCCTTCATTGGAGATACAATTGCAAGGACAGTCCCACACGGAAATGGTACTAAATCTTTAAATATTGTATCTCTCTAGAGGAATATATTGTTTTAATTTGATTTTATTTATTTAAGTTGTCACAGTTGACATTATTAAATTAATTTCACGTATAAAGCGAGACTAATTTTACATATTACAAATCCGAATAGATAAGGATAAATAATGCAGAATTTTAAAAATAGATACTTCTTTTTATTTACTTTTATCTTCTACAGACTGCTTCTATTTCACCGCCATCTCACCTGATGGTAAGTGATGCGCCGAGATGGATCATGCTATCTAGAAACAGCTATTATATTATTTATTTACATATCAGCTTAGTTAAGCCTGCATATAACATTGTTTTTAAAATGTTAAAATTCATAAATTAGCTGACTAGACTTTTTTTATCAGATACTCGGGCATTCGCATTTTTTGTTCAGGTAGGTGACGATAGCTTGACGATGAATGCTGCGACACTAATAAATAAGTAAACAATATTTAAAACCAATGTTTGTTGTCACAGATGCCATGGGATTCATCTGAAGAGCAGATGAGCGCGCCACGAGAGATGCGCATCCACGTGCAAGCGTGATCGCCATCCCCACAACATGCCGCCTCCAGAACCATGGGACCGTTCGCCCCCCCGCCGCTCAACCCCACAGAATGAGGAAGTCACTCTGACAACTTTAATGACATTTGTACGATGCACTTTCTTTTTATGGTGTTGCCAAATTATGGGAAGCGAAGTATTATCGATCATAAAGAATGATGTTTATATAAGTATATAAACGGAACAGACTCAAAATGTAAGAGCAAAGGTTTTTTTTGTCGTACACTAATTTTTCATCATACCAGATTTACAGTTTAAAAATTTCATTTAGGAATCATATTTAAATGATGTAGCTCTATAGTAGAGCTTCAAGTAAAGTATAGGTTTCGAATAATTCACATACAATCATTGTCGTTGAGTTAATGTTTAAGTGACGAATAACATTATTTGCACTTAAGTCGCGGCTGTTTATTTAGTAAGTACGTTAATAAGAATCCGTTACAGTATTCATATTACACGTAGGTATGCTCATTTTAAGGTAGTAATTTCGTTGTTAAGCAGAATTTTATTATGAATATAAATGGGGAGAGACCTATGTCCAGCAGTGGACTGCGATAGGTTGAAGAGAGAGAGAGACAATGTTACTAAGTTTCTTTCTATAAATAAGTAAATATCTACCAATATTCACAAAGCGCCATCTAGTCCCAATTTGAGGTTACTTAGCTACTTGTATATTTTATTGTTATAAAATGTGTACTTACATATATCATAAATACACCCAGTCCATACAGACATGTTCATGCACACAAATGTTTGTACTGCCCGGGCGAGCCTGGGGACAGAACCTTGGTGTAGGAGCCGACGTCTCAACCATTACAACATGGATTTTGTTCTAACTTACGGCATCAACATGTATTCTCATTGGAGGCAAGAGTAAAGATAAAGAGGAGTAGATGTGGAGAAAAGGAGAGGTGAAGAGATATTAGAGGAGCTGTAAAAACTATCCTATTCAATCTATCGCAGTCCTGGACATAGGCCAAAAACTAGGCAAGTAAAAAATAATATTAAGGAATAATACTATGAATGAATGTAACAAATACTTTTCTGAAAACCGCATCGACATTGCTTCACCCAAACGCGAGATAATCGCGGACAAACATACATGCATATAACAGGTCAAACTGAGAACTTCCTTGTTTTAAAAACGTTTAAAAATAGTTTCAATTTACTTAAAGCCTTCTTTTAGGTAATGGGAAAGTCTTAAGGCATACAAGTAACCATTTTAAAACAGAGATG